>PVJC01012720.1:0-39217 GCA_004026665.1 Murina feae | reverse complement strand
AAAAAAAAAAAAAAAATAGTAGTGTCATAAAAATACTAGTATCAATGAATATTAATTTAATATTAATGAGTCACTACCCCATGGGTGGAAAGATAATCCTACCATAGACTATTGAATCCTTCATCAAAACTACCAAACATCAGAATTTGAATTCCTGTTTACATTTCTTTCCATCATAATTGGTAGTTTGTCACTATTTCTTAACTTGCTTGGAGGCATTTTTCTAACTGAATACATTCTGCAAGTACAGAAGAATCCTCACTCATCAAGGCTGTCAATTTAGCCAGCTCCCCTTTTAGTTTTTCTTGTTAGTTACTCTCAGTCTGCTTTTACTTACTTAAGTCATGTCACTCAACAGATGCACTGGCAGATATTTGACTGACTTGTAAATTTATTCACAGAAAAGAAAGGAACATTTTTGTTCTCATGTTTTATTTTTATTCCTGTGTGCCATCTTTATTTGACAGATTATAAAGCTATATCCATATTAAAAAGCATCTTTAAATAAAAAGCAATTTGCCATATCAATATTGCCTTCCCACCTCTTTTATTTCCATGGTCTTAGAAGGCTCACTGAATATAACACTTCTCACATTTAGAGACAGTAATCCAAGTAATGGTGAATAGCCACCCTTTTTTTTCTTTTTCTTTTCTTTCTTTTTTATTTTTATTTTTCGGAGGAAGGTGTTATCTGCTACTTATTCAATGAACACAGGGAAAATGTGTTGTTTTCCTGTATCATGGAAACAAGTGGATTGGGGATTGGCATACACTCTGCTTGTACTTTTCTAAAATGTTTTGAGAGCCCTAACTGGTTTGGCTCAGTGGATAGAGCATCAGCCTGCAGACTCAAGGGTCCCAGGTTCGATTCCTGTCAAGGGCATGTACCTTGGTCGCGGGTACATCCCCAGTGGGGGTTGTGCAGGAGGCAGCTGATCAATGTTTTTCTCTCTCATTGATGTTTCTAGCTCTCTATTCCTCTCCCTTCCTCTCTCTAAAAAAATAAATA
This sequence comes from Murina feae, assembly GCA_004026665.1. NCBI lineage: Eukaryota > Metazoa > Chordata > Mammalia > Chiroptera > Vespertilionidae > Murina > Murina feae. Next base: position 38,208 of record PVJC01012720.1, on the reverse strand, counting down.
AATAAATAAAATACATAAAAAATAAATAAAATGCTTGAAGAGATTACAACTCATAGGGATTAAAATAGTCAAAGTCAACAACTTAAGAACAGGAATCAAGAAGAAAATCTGAATTATATCTTATTTAAGAAAGACCTTTCATAAAAGTAGAATCAAGCTCTCCATTATATGTCAGTGAAATGAAAACTTAAGTTGTTCTATAATTAAAACATATAGGCTTTATTTGTTTTCTTTAACAATTTTAGATATGGAAGTTGAATACTGCTTTTTGTAAAATGGTGCTTGAAAATACATATTTTCTTTATATTTAAAGAATGTATATTTTAGTGTAATTATCATTTAAGAGAGAAAAATAACACAGACCAATATGTTCATAGAATCAGTCATCCTGGATGTTAGAAATGAGCTGTGTAGCCACATTCATTGCACACCTGTTAAGCCAAAGGCTACAAACACACACCACTCATGGATAGTCTAGTAGTTCTGAACACAAGTAGAGTAAATAATATGAATATTTATCAGATGCCATGCATGCCCTAAAATGACATTTTATTTCATTAAGCTAATTCTTTCCATGAGTAGTATACTGCTCAAGTGGTCCTCAAAAGCTAAAATGTCTCCATTTGCCAAATCACTTAATTCTTTCTAAATGTCTTACAATTTAGATATTTAGGGGTTTGGTTATCTCAGTCAAAATGATAACTGATGTGAATAAATGAGCACTCTACCCAGTATTTGTTTACCACTTAACGTAACTTTTCATAAAGGTATTTAATTTTGTATCATGTTTATTTGACCTAGAATCAGTGTTCTAGAATCAAGAAATATCAAAAGTTTCACATATGGATTTTACATCATCACAATGTGAATTTTAGAGAGATAAGTCAAAAGAAACATGTGAAGACAATTAACAGGAATTAATATGATACTAGAATTGAAAAGAAAGATTAACAAAGTATCTTATCTAACAATAGACAAACATGTAAATTGACCGTCCCTTCGCTACACTCACCAGCCAATCAGGAGAGTATGCAAATTAACCCAACAAAGATGGCGGTTAATTTGCATACATAGGCATAAAGTGGAGGAGCTGGAGCAGTGAAGACTTGAAGGCTCTGCCCCCGAGTGGCAAAGACCGAGGCTCAGGGCCCCAGCAGCCAAGACCATCCGGCCTGGGTCCCGGGTGCCAGAGAAAACCGGTTCTGGCAGCCAGGGGAAGGGAAGGCCTATTGCACGAATCTCTTCGTGCAACAGGTGTCTAGTTCCTTATAACTGTATAAAGGTTACAGATTAATGTTTTGTTTAACACTAAATCTTGAGTGTATAGTGCAAATGTTGCTGGCATAGAGTAAGCACTTAATGATTATTAAGTGAATGAACAAATATGTATATGAATACCCCAAAGCTACATTTTAAAAAGACTCATACAATTCACTGTCAGGTTAAGTTCTTAATAATTTATCTTTTCAATTTGCAATAATTCATTGATCTTAAAACTAAGTAAAATAATCATTAGTTTATTACTTTCATCTGGGTAACTCAGCAGCATGAAAATGTATGCTTTCTTTTCAGAGTTCCGTTATCTGTGTTATTCTTCACATAAGGTTAAAATCGCTGCTCCAATAACTTATTCACATTTTGAACAACTGATTAACCTAATTTAAAGAATTGTGAAAAGACAGGACCAACAAACAGCAATCATAATTATTTGGATGTTATCCTTTGAATATATACTGAGTTATTGAAATCTGTCTTCAGAGAGCCCAAATGAAAATCCTAACATGAGGCAAGGAAAACATGTTACTAATAATATAAGAAGTTAGTTTTTTTCTGATTCTAGATTGGCAAAAAAATCTTCATCTCAACTTTTAATTATATTATTTTTCCTATTACCTGGAGACATAATTGTGAGCTGATACCTGTCAAGTTTTCCTGACCCTTTCATTCAGCTCATTCTTCTGCTATATTTGTAGTCACGCACCAGCTGTGTTCATAGAACAACTGATTTCCTGGGCATGGCCGCAAATGCTTCTTGATGTACTTGGATAGGAGTCTTACATACAAATTACTGAAGCAGTCATTTCTTTTGCATGAAAAATGAGTCCAAAACCTCACAGCTTCAAAATACAACAAAATGACTGATGAATTACAATTTCTAAGAAAAGCTGACTTGGAAAAAAATAAGTGTACCTCATGATACCTATGCATTCCCAGTTCCTTGATATTTATAGCATTTCCATCCCAAATCCTGAGATGAATCCATCACATTTGTGACCAGTTGTGTAGATAAGTGCCTTCATATAATTATTTCCTCTTATTGACATTGCTGTAACATTATTTGTTCACTGTGACTTTAGTATAAACATTTATTGTTTAGTGTTTTTACAATAGGTCTTCCTCAGGAAACTATTTTCTGAATAATTTGAGAAATATTAAAAACCAATAATGTCCTCATAGAGGAAGAAAACATTGTTTTATAAAGGAATTGAATACTTTATATGCATTAGTATGACTTTTTAACATTTATTATGGAATATTTATTCATTGCAGAATAGGAGAGAAATGAAGAAATGTAGCAAAAAGAAAAATGTATATTTAACAAGTTTGCTCTTTCTGTTTACTTTATTTCAGTATGTGCATTATCAGAATACAGCTGTAGTTATAATGTGTGAGTACATCTTAAAAAAACATATTACATATTTCTATTAGTGCCTACTTAATATTTTTCATTGCACTTTTTTATGTATGCTACATACAAAGTGGGGCAAAAGTAGGTATACAGTTGTGAGTATGCAAAAGAGTTTGTTCTTGTATTATTATTATTTATTAATTATTGTATTATTTCCACATGAATATCTGTAAGCCGACTTTTGACCCATCCTGTATTTCTAGTCATATTTGAAATTCCACAACTTGTTCTTTCTTTTGTAATTAAAACTATGATTTTTTCTTTCTTGTCTTTTCTATAACTTTTATTCCTAGAAATTCCACTTCTTCAATATTTTGTCCTATTTTTGTAAAAATCTTATTTCAGAATATTTAATTATTACATGCATGTGAAATTAGTTTAACCGCAAATTGTTGATAAAAATCCTAGCTAAGTTGAGAACCAAGATGGCAGCACAGGTAACTGCTGGTACTTGCTGCCTCCCACAACCACATCAAAATTATGACTAAAATACAGAACAACCACCATTCAGAACTGCCTGAAAGCTGGCTGAATGGAAGTCTTACAATTAGAGAGATAAAGAAGAGAGCATGTTGAGACTGGTAGGAGGGACAGAAGCACAGAAAGGGATGGAGCAGCACCCATGTGTGCTGCGTTTTTAATTGAGAGAGAGATAATCTCTGCAGAGACCTTCCAGAGGAGCAAGGGATCCCAGGCCTACACCAGACCCCCAGTCCAGGCTTTGAGAGTTTGAAAAAGAAGTCCCAGTAACTAAGGGCGGTAAAAACCAGCAAGGATTTTGGCTGAGTGACAAGGAGACAGCTGGAGACTCAGGTGTCCCTCTTAAAGGGCCAGTGCATGAACTTACATGGACTCTCTGCCTCTGAGCTCCATTGCCTGGTGCAGGGCAGTGATTCTGGGGGAAACAGATACATATGGGTAGGAACTGGATTATCTGCCATCAGGTCAGGAACTCAGGGGTGGCTTTCTCCCTGCCTTGCTTCACAGCTGGCTTTGCCTGGGCACTTCCGAACCCAATACAGATAAGAGGAATCTGAAGATCCCTCTGTAACTCCTGCTGGCTGGTCCTAGGCAGTGGCTGACTTTGTACCTCCCTGGATATCCAAAAGCCAGTGCAACCAGTGGTTAGTATCAGACCATACCAGATAACAACTTTACACATTCATGAGGGTCACATTCAAGGGGCAGACTCAGTGAGCACCAAAGCCTCACTGAAGCAAGTCCTCCATAAGGATGTCTCCTGCACAGCAGCTCTCCCACTGTAGTCACACCAGGTTCTCACAGCCAATTGGCCTGTAAGTCAATTCCTTCCAGTGACACGAAAAACAATCAAGTCTCAATTCCAACAAGACTGTGCACATAGCCCACAAAGGGGTGCAGTGAGCATTCCCAACTCAGGTGACTGAGGAGGCTAAGCCCCTGGGCCCTATAGGACATCTACTACACAAGACCACTCTACCAACTCAAGGAGGCATAGCAGCTCTACCCAATACATAGAAACAAACACAGGAAAACAACCAAAATGCAGAGACAAATAAACATATCACAAATGAAAGAAATGGAATAAAACAAACTACTAGGTACAGAGTTCAAAACCAAGGTTCTAAAGTTACTCAAAAATATTCTTGATACCTCCAAGGCACTTAGTGAGATTTTCAAGGGTCTTAGTGAGAATGCCAAAATAATTGGAAAAGGATCAGTCAAAAATTAAGCAAGCACTAAGTGAAATAAGGAATAATGTACAGGGATTTAACAGTAGGGTAGAGGATTCAGATAATCAAATCAAGAACTTGAAATATCAGGAACCAAAACAAACAAACAAACAACCCCCCCAAACAAAACAAAAAAAAAACCCAAAACAATCAGAAGGACAAAAAGAAAAAAGAATAAAAAAATATGATATTGTGCAATTAGTTACTGGGACAACTTCAAGCACACCAATTTTCATCTTATGGGGCTGCAGGAAAAAGAGAGAGAGCAAGATATTGAAAACCTATTTGAAGAAATAATGACAGAAAACTTCCCCTACCTGGTGAAAGAAATAGACTTACAAGTGCAGGAAGCACAGAAAGGCCAAACAAGAAGAACTCAAAGAGGACCATACCAGACACATCATAATTAAAATTCCAAGGGCTAAAAACAGAGAGACTCTTAAAAGCAGTAACAGAAAAGCAGTTAGTTACCTACAGGAGGGTGGTCATATTACTGTCAGCTGATTTCTCAACAGAAACTATGCAGGCCTGAAGGGAGTAGCAAGAAATATTCAAAGTTATGATTATCAAGGACCTACAACCAAGATTACTTTACCCAGCAAAGCCACCATTTAGAATTGAAGGTCAAATAAAGAGCATCATAGATAGGAAAAAGCTAAAGGAGTTCACCACAACCAAACTAGTATTACAAACTAGTATTAAAAGGTATTCTTTAAGAAGAGGAAGAAGAAGATAAAGAAAAAGATAAAACATATAAATAATGACATGGCAATAAATACATACCTATCAATGACTGAATCTAAAAATTAAATAGATAAGAAATCTAATGAACAGAATAAACTGGTGAATAAAATAGAATCAGAGGAATGGAAATGTAACAGTCTGGTGATTATCAGAGGGAATGGGGGTGGGGGGATGAGAAGAGATTAAAATATTTTGTATGAATACATGCATTACCTATGGACACAGACAATAGGGTGGCGAAGGCCTGGGGCAGGGCAGGAACTAGGTGTAGGAGAGCAATGGGGGGTGGTAAAGAGAGACATCTGTAATACTCTCAACAATAAAGATAAAAATAATAATTACAAAATAAAAAAGAAATCTGCAAAAATATAAAACCACACAAAATAATTCTAGCTAAGTATATGTAACATACATTTTCCTTTTTCCTTACATTGATAGTGCTATTGAGATTTTGAAGTAATGTTTTCATAGGATATTCTCCCTAATATTCAAATGTATATAGAAATATCTTTTGCTTTGTGTTTATAATTTTTGCGTTTATATTGATCATATTCCTGTTTAATTTGATTATTTGAAGTTTTTGATCATAAAGTTATATACCTGTGCAAATAACATTAAATTTTCTCCATTTTATAATGTTTGTCAGCATTCAAAAGACAAACCTCTAGCTTTTACTACATAAGTCCACACTATTGTTCCCATTTTTTTTTTGTGTGTGTGGCTGTTTATTTTAAGTCATTTCATCAGGACTTTGATTTCTTTCTCTGTGTCTAGAATGTTAGTATTCAACCTCTCAAAATTGAGTATTATAGTGTAATTTAATGAGCAAAGACACCCATCTTATTAGATAAGCATATAAGGTGAAACAGAAATCAAAGCATTTGTTCTTCAAGGTGGGTACTTAAAGTTATTTATTTATTTATTTATTTATTTATTTATTTATTTATTTATAATGAGAGTTGGGTTTGATTCTACAAATAAAAAGGCAATGCTAGGTAATTTATAGGTTAATTTCACATCTATATATATAAAAGGCTAATATGCAAAATGTCCCCTCAGGAGTTTGACCGGGAGACTGGGAGTTCAATTGCTCATTATGACATGTGCTGACCACCAGGAGGTGGCGTGGAATGAAGGAAGCCCCTGGCCAGCAGCCGGAAGGCCCCAATCTGCCCTGATTGCCACCCAGGCCTAGAGACCCTACCTACCTATGCATGAATTTTGTGCACCAGGCCTCTAGTTTTTTATATAACAGGACAATAAAATAAAGGGGCAGAGGAGGCAAATATTCTTCATATTTTAAAGTTTCTTTAAGAACTCTTTTAAACAATCAAATCCATTGAAGAACTCCAAAACAGATATTTGTGTAAACAAACATACTTTTAATTTGTGATTTTATCACAGCATTAAATAAATTAAACTTTGTGAGCAGAAACTCAATTCCAACTGGCTTTTTCACCAGTAGTGGGAATAAAAATTTTAGCTTTGACTTTGCCAATTATCCAACTATGTTTATGTGGTTCTATGTATGTTCACTAAATTATATCATTTTAAGTCATTTTAATTAAATATATTTTTAGAAATACTCTCTGAGAATTTTAAATGATAGGGTGTTTTCAACAATATTAGATGTTCTTAGACTTAGTAAATATCCAAAAATTAGTTTTTACCAAAAAGACATGAACAATAGATACTACCAAATAAATCACAATTATCAAGTGCTTCAGGCTACAAGGACATTTGAAAAATTTACATTTTTATATTCTTTTCAGAATTTTTACTTCTGGATTTCATAGTTAGCCCCTATATGTGCATTAGTATTTTTCAACAGATTTCAAGTCTCTCCACACAGCATTCTCTTCAGAAAGCATTCTTTTTAAGAACGATGTTGCAAGTAGTGTCTTGTCTAGTGGTTCTGCCTCAAGCCTCCCCATTAAACTACAAATTTCTACACCAAAAAGTTTTACCTATGTTTTAAGGATGCTAATGACTTTACTTGAGGGATAACAGTAAAAATAAAGATGATGCACCCATTCCTGGTGTGTGTCCATGCGCATACTTCTCAAGTATATCTTCTCCAAATGAAACTCAGTTTCAACTGCTACATTGGTTTGATTCCTCAATCGGAAATAAAGTTTACCTCTGACCAAAACAACACCTGAAGAAAATCAGAAGAGTTTTATAATCCAATAGCCAAAGAGTGTATCTATATAAACGTTTGAAAAAAATTGATATTGTCAGTTGACTTTCTAACTAAGGAATAGTACAATATGAGAAGAATAGTTTTATAAGTGTTTTTTCTCTTTCAATGTTTTTTATATGACTTTACTTCCTGCTATTAAAACATTTCAACTATCCACCTAAAATTTCAAGTCTTTGGACTACAATTCTAAATTAAAATTCATATATTTAAAGCATTTAAAAATTGTTCACATAAAAGTATTAATTATTCTTAATTTTGCATAAAATATTGAATTACATTAAGTATAGAGACCCTACCCATGCATGAATTTCATGCACTGGGCCTCTAGTAATAATATGTAAGCCAAGAAAATAAAAATCTATGCTTGTGTTGACAGAAACAAACTCAGCAAGATGTTGAAAGTAATATAGTAATAGTTTTTCAATGGTAATATTTTTGGTTTTATTTTCTATCCTAATTTTTTAAAGTGGCACTTTTAATTTATTTACAAAACAAATTAAATCATGGCATATATTTTTCAATTCTGTACCTTTCTATTGGTGAATTACATATAAATGTATATTTATTAATAGGACTGCTACTAATTTTGTTCTGTTTTTTTATTTTATATTTTTTAGCATAATATCCTATATAACAAAGAGGTAATATGCAAATTAACCCTCACACCCTCACAAGATGGTTGCCTACAATCAGGACGGCAGGGGGGTTAGTGAGGGATGACCAAACAACTGAACAAGCAGCTGTGTGGGGTAACCAGGCCAGCTGGGATGTCATGAGGAGTGACCAGGCCAGCAAGGGGGGCAGTTAGGGGTGATTAGTCTGGCAAGGGGGGGCAGTGAGGGGCAACTTGGCTGATGGGGGATGCAGTTGTGGGTGACCAGTCTTGAAGAGGGGGTCAGTTGAGGGTGACCAGGCCAGAAGGGGAGCAGTAAGTGGTGACCAGACCAGTTGCAGGGTGCAGTTAGGGGCAACCAGGCCAGTACGGAAGAGGCAGTTGGGGTGACCTGGCCAGCAGCCAGGACTAGTTAGGGGCAACCAAGTTGGCACACAGAGGCAGTGAGGGGTGATTAGACCATCAGGGGAGTTGCAGTTAGGGGTTAGAGGTGACCAGGTAGGCAGGTAGGTGATCAATTAGGAGCCAGTGGTCCAGGATTGTGAGAGGGATGTCCGACTGCTGGTTTAGGCCTGATCTGTGGGATTGGGTCTAAACTGGTAGTCAGACATCCCCCAAGGGGTCCTGGATTGGAGAGGGTGCAGGCTGGTCTGAGGGAACCCTTCCCCTCCACCCACGAATTTCATGCACTGGGCCTCTAGTTATTAAATAATTTAAGTCAAGTATTAATCAAGTATTAATAAAAGTTAGCAGGGTCAAGAGTTTTATCTAGGATCTGACAATAAGGAAAAATTCAACTCAGTGGAACAGAATAGTTAGCTCAGAATAAACTCACATCTTTTTAAAAATATATATATATATTTTTTTATTGACTTCAGAGAAGAAGGGAGAGGAGAGAGAGAGGTAGAAACATTAATGATGAGAGATAATCATTGACTGGCTGCCTCCTGTACACCTCCTTCTAGGGACTGAGCCCTCAACCCAGGCATGTGTCCTTGACCGAAATTGAACGTGGGACCCTTCAGGACACAGGCTGATGCTCTATCCACTGAGGATAGATGCTCTATCCATCTAGGGCTAAACTCACATCTTTATGGCCAATTAACATAAGCAAAAATATATAATGGGGTAAAGATAGTCTACTCAATAAATGGTGCTTATAAAATTTGGGAAAGAAAGAAAGAAAGGAAAGAAAGAAAGAAAGGAAAGAAAGACAGAAAGAAAGAAAGAAAGAAAGAAAGAAAGAAAGAAAGAAAGAAAGAAAGAAAGAAAGAAAGAAAGAAAGAAGGAAGGAAGGAAGGAAGGAAGGAAGGAAGGAAGGAAGGAAGGAAGGAAAGAAGGAAGGAAAGAAAGAAAGAAAGAAAGAAAGAAAGAAAGAAAGAAAGAAAGAAAGAAAGAAAGAAAGAAAGAAAGAAAGAGAGAGATCTAAACCACCTTCTTATATAATATACTTGCATAAACTAAAAATGAATTAAAAATTTAAATATTAGACTTAAAACCATAAAAATTCTAGAAGATAGCATAGCCAGTAAAATTTTGCACATTTCTTGTAGCAATATATTTTTTCTGGTATATCACCTCAGGCAAGAGAAACAAAAGAAAAAATAAGCAAATGGGACTACATCAAACTAAAAAGTCTTTCACAGCAAAGAAAACCATCAAGAAAATGAAAAGACAACCCATTGATTGGGAGAATATATTTTCCAATGATACATCTGATAAGATGTTAACATCCAACACTTATAAAAAACTCAACACCAAGAAAGCATATAATCCAAATAAAAAATGGGCAAGATACTGAATAGACACTTTTCCAAAGAATACATACAGATGGCTAATAAGCATAAAAATGTTGCTCAAAGTCACTAATCAACAGAGAAATGCAAATTTCAGCCACAATAAGATATTACCTCACCCCTGACAGACTGGCTGTCATCAATAAATCAACAAATGTTGGTGAGGATGTGAGGAAAAGGAATTTTTATTAATTGTTGGTGGGACTGCAGATTGGTCTAGCCACAGTGGAAAGCAGTAAAGAGTTATATCAAACAATTAAAAATGGAACTACCTTATGATTCAGTGATTCTAGAACTGATAACATAGCTGAAGAAACCCAAACATTAAATTTAAAAATATATGCACCCCTATATTCATTGCAGCGCTATTTACAATAGCCAAAAATTAGAAGCAGCCTAAGTGCCCAGCACTAGATGTGTGGATAAAAATCCATGGTACCTTTAAACAGTGGAATATTACTCAGATATAAGCAAGAAGGAAAATCTTACCCTTTGAGACAAGCAGGTGGACCTGGAAAGCATTATGCAAAGTGAAATAAGCCAGATAGTAAATGACTAGTACCATAGGATTTCATGCATGTGTGGAATCTGATGAACAAAATAACCCAACAAAATAGAAACAGACTCATAGATAGAAAGCAAACAGAGAGGGGAGGGAGATTGTGGGGTGGTTGAACAAAGGTAAAGGGATTAAGGGTGCGGGGGGAAGGTCACAGACAACAACGTGGTGATTACCAGAGTGAAAGTGGGCAAGGGGAGGTAGAAGAGATCCCAGGCTGGATAAATGGTGATGGAAGGAGACCCGAGTTGGTGTGGTGAACACACAGCACAGTACACAGCGGATGTATTATAGAACTGTAGTCCCGAAGCTTATGTAATTTTACCAACCAATGCCACCACAATAAATCCAATAACAAATGAAAAGGAAAGAAAAAAACAGCAGTTTTGTATTAACTGCTTCAGAAATTTTCTATGACAAAGTAAATTGCCAGCAGAGCAGAACAGATATATAAATGTAATGTATGTAGCATGGTTTCCTTCTTCGCTTGGTAATGTAAATATTTCAGATGAAGGCAATTCCATCCAGTACTTTGTTTCATATGACTAAATGTTTTTAATAATGTAGTTCTCTTATTTGGCTATCAAAACCACACAATAAATTCATAACAGTTAGTTGTTAATGTGTCAAAACAGAGGTTGAGATACGGAAAAAATATCTTAAAATACTTGTTAAAAAAAATATTTTCACCTGCACAAGAAAACAAAACATTATTTTCCTCCAGAAAATTATCCTGAGTTTTAAGAACAGTGAGATGTGTTTCAGTTGTTAAGTATTCTACTGTTCAATGAAGAGCATAATTTCCCTCATCCTAGGATGTTTATTAAACAACTAGAGTCCCAGTGCATGAAAATTCATACACTGTAGGCAGGGTCCCTCAGCCCAGCCTGCCCCCATCACAGTTTGAGAGGCCTCAGGGGAAGGAGGCGACCTGGTGGTCAGGGGAAGGCAATGCCCCCATCACACCTCTGCTGCTGCCACTTCTGGTAATGCAAGCCTTGGCCAGCCCTGGTTACCTGAGCCTTGGGTGACCCTGGGTGGCTGGGGGGCTAAGAGGATGGGAAGACTCGGGAGGCAGGCGGGTGGAGTGTCCAGGCCCGCCTGGGGATGAGCCTGGCCTTGCTGCATGCCTGCCACCCTGGCAGAGCTGAGGGGACTGGGCACCACTGCCTTGTGGCTGTGGGTGCCACCTTCTTTGGGAGTGGGGCAGTCAATTAGCATATTCCCTACTTATTGGCTGTAAGTGCCACCATCTTTGCAATGGTGTGAGGGTCAATTAGCATGTTTCTTCTTTATTAAATAGGATCAGCCGGTGGGATTTAGGCAATTGCAGTGACTGGAAGGAGGAAACACAATCTGAGAGATTATTTTAAAAACACAAACAAAAAAACTGAGGGTCCCAGAGATAGAATAAAGGTAACTCCCTGTTTTCCAAAGACATAATAGGGATTTGATCTTTAAAAAAGGAACGGATCAATATTTAGATTAGATCTTACTTTGCAATCATGTCTAAATTATCACTTTGTTCATATCATTATTCATATAAATTTATTGGTATAATTTATGTTAGTTAAATATCCATTATTAATTTAGAAGAATATCTAGCCCATAATTCCAATAATAAAACTATTATGGGAGTATGATGACCTGTTTTTCAGGTCTGGTTTCCAGTTTGGTCAGCATTGACACATGAAATACTTGAGACATTGGAGATATAGATAGATGGAGATAGATATAGATATAAATATAGATATATAGAGATATATATGTAGCCCCTCTTTAAAAAGTAAAAAGGGAATAGTTAAAGGCCAATATACTATTACTATTATATTATCTTATTTTTTAAGAGATATCAATGCCTTAAAATTTCTAGTAAAATCTAAACTTTAATCATTATACTTATTCTTATTACTGTTTTTATTAGCATTTAATTTAATTATTGGCACAACTCCTTTCATTTCATGTAAAAATATTCAATCTAGATCAGTTTTGAATTGTATTAGACTTTTTATAATCTTTTCTTATTATTAATCATTAATGTTCAACTCATTCTAGTCTAATTAACATAATTCCACGTAATTACAACTGCAGAAATGACAAGTTATTTCCAACCTACTTTACTCATATCATATCAAAAGAAATCCTAAAATAATGTCATATTTCAATTTAATTATATATTATAAAACTTTAAAAAATTTTTATTTGTGATTATTTTTTCTTGATCATTATATCATTTTTGTTATAGGCAAGAAATTAGAATAATGATTTTTATGTAAGAAAATAAATATTGAATAATTTTCTCAAATATTGATGAATCAGTTTATATAAGACATAAAAATAATATTCCTTCTATTAATCCAGATACAGTTATTTTTTTCTGCAAATATATACCACATTTTGTCTGTTAGTTAAAATTTCAAAATATAAGGTCATATCAATAATGGTTTGATGCACCTATTGCAATTCTTTTCAAGCTCTGATATTTAGGAGAAACTGAATAAGAATTTCCAATACTAATCATTTTTCAAAACTACTATTTCCAAGACTATTAAATGAAAAATAAAGAAAGAAAAGAGCAAAGGCAACCATCATTTTATGAACATGCTACACACTGGAAAAGATAAAGCCAAAAAGTTCTTTGATGATTTCATTTTAGGCTAATGATAACTGCTTGTGTTAATGGACTGAAAGCATTTTTGTAGTCTTAAAAGTTTTTTCCCTTTTAAAAAGTCCATCACCCCAAGAAAAACAATATACCAAGTAACTTAATTATAAAATGTCAAAACTCAAGATCAAGCATGCACAAAGCACCATTACGAAACTGCAATAGCACTGAGCCCTGCTCAGGTTAACCTGCCAACTATATATTCTATTTGCAAGTGAAATTTGCCCTCTATCCTAATCAGCTGCTCTAGAGCTGATTAGTTCCCATTTATTCAATGCTATCTGCCAGGCCTCCCAAATGTTTTAGTCCTTATTTTAGGACCATCTCAGACTCATTAGCCTTTTGCCTGACAGTGCCAATGTGACTGTCTGACAGTCTGAAATGTGGAAATGTTATGCTATTGTCAAGATCTTTCCAGGAAAATGTGTTTAAAAAAAATACGTGAACATATATTTAAATAAAACCAATTTATATGGCAAGGGAAGAAAGTCAAGCATTCTATATTATGGCAGATAGATCAGGACATTATTATTTTTTAAATTCAACCAGAATAAAATGATGTTTGTTTTCAGCAATTCTGGAAGCATTATCCCTTTTGAATTTTTTCACAATCAAGTGATCTTTTGCAATAAGTTATATTTATGAACGCTTTGCACAATAATTAGTTTTGATTATATTTACTTCAACACATGCAACTACACCTTTTTTTATCTTTACCCAAATGATCAAATAACAACATTTTTATGATTCAATTCAATACACTACATGGGAGCTATATTATAGAGATACATTTTTGAAATTTATAGATAAAATTTAAGTTTACAGGTCCAAATCAAATTTCATATTTGCAACAAATTATTTTACATTTCTCAAGGAATCAAAATGAATTCATCAATGATTTAAACTAAGAAGGACTAAGCACAATAGGGGAAAAAATAAGGCTTCTCTATCTAATTATGAAATTATGCCCAATGCCCAAACACTGAATTTTAATTTTGATTCAGACCTACAGAAATCAGCCATGTGGTTAGTTCATTTAAATTAGGTTTTCATGATGTTTTGGTACCATCAGCACTTAGTCCAGATTGGTAATCTAAATTTACTAGATCACCTCGGGGGAAATATAAATCTTTCTACATTATTTTGATCTCGGAGAAAAACTTGAGGAAAATCAACTTGAGGAAAATAGAATCTTATAGTATGTCATAAATTTACATAAAAGAACCATAAAAATCCCACTAGCTTATAACTCTGTCCCAGCCACTCTGAGCATAATTATGTAGAGCTTACACACGTGATCTTTGCTGCTGAAATTAGAATCAGGTGATCCCAAAGCCTCCATCTCTTCATCCAACTCAGATTTTTTTGTTTTTAATCTTCCCAGATGCATCTGTGAGTCAAGAGTTTAGCTGAGCTGCTCCGTGGCATTGTTGCCTGGAAGCCATTTGGTTTGGCTAAGCAGCCTGAAAAGACCTCAAAAGAGCATTAGCCACTCAAGCAAGCAAATGCCTCTACACAGCCGCATTGTCACAGCAACTCTATTTTCCCCCACTTAGTTCTTATTAAGACTTATCCAACAGCCCCTATGATCAACAGTCTCCCCTGCTCCTAGAATCTATATGCCTTGTGTACCCTCAGATAAGATCCCTGAGAGACTTATCAAAACCCCATTCTGACCCTCTCCCTTCATCTCTCTCTCCTCTGCCTTGATTTGCCTTTTTGGCCCCTCAAGTTGTGCCATTTACTTCCTCCAAGTCCTATGAATTGTGAATAATAAACTCCTCTATCTCAATGTCCTTCGTAGTCTATAGTTGAACTGTGACTCATCATCTAGCATCCAGTATTTAACTTAACAAATTTTAATTGAATAAAGTAGTAACAGCATCCTTATACCATTTATTCATCAAAGGGAGAAAATAAAACTTTATTTGACCTGACAACTATGTATAGAAACATAATTTAAATCACTTAAAACATAGCATTACACATCAGAATGAGAATCCACAAGGTTCATTCTGTATGCTTCTCAAATGAAGCACACTCTTATTCTAAGTTCACTACTTAAGTACATTCAGACCAAAATTTTGCTTCTTATATAAATTGTGGACCATGTGCCAATGATATATTGGTACACAATTTCAGTAACTAGATAAAAGTCGCTGGTCAAAACATGTTTCAAAAATCGCTTTGTATAGTAAAATAAATAAGTTTTAAATGGAAATCTTAAGAGTATACTTATCAGGCAGCTAGAATAAAAATCAATCAATCCTATAGAATAAAACCCTAACAAGCAAATTGACAGAATGGCCAAATGACTGGCAGAAGGACCAGTTCCTATGAGATGCATTGCCCCCCGAGAGGGAGGCAACCTGCAGCAGCAATCGGGGGACCAGACCAGCCAGTGGATGGCTCCAGGCTGCCAGCCAAGGCAGGTGCCAGCAGGGCCTTCCTGATCGTCCCACCCGCTGGTCACCCCACAGAAGGGAGAGGATCACCAAACAGGCCTAGGGGCCCTACCCTATACATTGGGAACAGTCTGTTAGATTTAAAAATTAAAACCTGTCAAGGCTACTCTAACACTGAAAAAACAGGATGATGCAGCGATGACAGGCATGGACTCAGGGCTGACATTTTGTGGTCAGCCCTGATTCTGACACTTATCATTGTGTAACAAATTCAATTACTTAACTTCTCTCAGCTTCAGTTTTTCCACCCATAAGATAGGAAAATGGTACTGCTGCCTCAGAAGGATCAAGGTATGTACTAATTTTTATAATCAGGACAAAAAAATGTAGCTACCCATACATCAGCAAAATGCCTTTCACCTATATGAAAAGTATGGTCACTGGTGCACGCAGCATCCTGGATTGCAAGAGGGATGTCCAATTGCCAGTTTAGGATTGACATCTCCCAATGGGTCTCGGATTGCAAGAGGACCCAGGCCAGGCTGAGGGACTTCCCTCTCCCGCTCCCCCCCACCATAAGAATTTTGTGACCAGCTCTCGAGTAATAAATAACAGAGAACCAGTGTGAGACTAGTGTAAATTTAAAATGACATAGTTAGCCAGCAGAGTTAAAAAGTTTACCAGAGTAATCTCAAAATAGCTGTTCCAATATGGTTCCTAGATGCAAATACAAAGCACTCATGATCTTTAACAGCAGAGAAGTTAAACTGCAACTTACAAACAGGATAAAATGTTAAAATAGGTGAAACAAACTTAAAAAAAGACAGTAAGCAGATTACTACAGAAAATTTTAAAGAGTAAAACTCTTAATCAATTTGAACCAAAGTAGTTAATAAGTGGAGTGTGAAAAAGTGACAGATGTCAGCATATTTCAAATGACTGTCAATACACAAGCATGCACATATGCATATATTATGTGTATACAGATATATCTATCTATTTATTTATATAATGTGTGGAGTAAATGGAAAGATAAAGAAAAACATTTTAAAATTGATCGATACCGAAGAATCCTTTTAAAGAAAAGTCTGTCAATTCCATTCAACAAATACATAGGTTGCACAAACATCGATTGATATAATTCTAATAGTACTTAGTAATATTTACAATGTCAACTATAAAACTGACAAAAAAAGGTACAGACCTGGCCTTTACCATGTGTCAGAGAGGCAACAACCAAAATTGGCTCTGATATGATAAACTCTTTTTAAAAAATAGTCCTTTTTCTATAATTCTTTTGTGCTTGCATTCTATTTAATTTTCTTTTCACTTCTCCTTTCATGCCATTGCTTACAATTGTGTCATGGTTTTGTTTTCCTATGTAAAAATTATTTACCAATGCAGGATAGGTTTTTGATGCCCTTGCCCTTCTCTCCTTCCTCTGGTTAGCATACGACGCACACGGCCATGTTCCTGAGGGAGGATAAAGGCCAGAGCCATGCTCACCTCTGTGCTCCCTGCGTAGTCATTATGGATAGGCTTACAGCAAGTTCAGCCTAGAGAGCTGTGACCACCCTGCTTCACACTGAGTGCAAAGTCACCTTCACAGTACGCAGAAAACTTCTGCCGCTCTTTCTTCCCCTCTCTGTGGAGAAAAACCTCCCGGGTGAGTCTCTAAACCTGACCTTCCAGCATGACAAGACAATCTTCAGGATACCTCGCTGCTCCCATGGCTAAAGCCATTGTTTCACACTGTTTGGACTTTCACCCTTTGACACACTACACTACCTTTAGAGTTTAGAAATTTAGTATTACAACGGTCTTGCCTCTTTTTAAATGATTTTGTTATGCTTTTTGCCTTTCTTAATTTTAATGGTAAACAAAATATTTATTCCCAACCTAACAAGTTCATAAGAAGATACATAGCCATGGCAAATAGCATAACCTTACACTTCTTTTAATTTTTCTAATTAAAAAATACTATTAAATATATTTCTTGCTTTCAGTGAAGATGGAGAAACAAGAGTTAGATTTACACCTCTGCCTAAAACAAACATAAATCAATAATAAAACAGACAAGATATAAGCACAATGGTTTTCAACACAACGGACATCAAGCAACAAGAGACATCGAACTCTTAGATACTGTAAACACATAAGGTGAGCCTTGTGAGTGTATTAGAAATGGCAACAGAAGAAGGAAACTAAGGAGAACACACAGATCACAATATTTGAAGAGACAGTTGAGAGTACAGCAAAGCAATGTAGATGGAGTTCCAGGATATGGTATCAATTATTAGAAAGCTATACACACACACACACACACACACACACCTGCAGAAATTTGTAGCTATTCAGCAGAATGTTGATTAGCACATTGCCTATAATTACCTGAAAATGTGGTATTATGGAACAAATGTTTGGGGCTTCCTAATATTCACATGTTAAAACTGAATCCCCAATGTGATGGTACATAGATTTGGAGATTTCAGGAGGTAATTATATAAGGGCAGAGCCCTCCTGAATTGGTTTAATGCTCTTACAAGAAGAGATCAGAAAGCTAGCATGTTCTCTTTCCTCCATGTGAAGACACCAGAAGTCATCATTCTACAACCTAGAAGAGAATTCTCAGCAAAACTCTACCATGCTGGCACACAGACTTGTAGCCTCTAGAACTGTGAGAAATAAATATTTGTTGCTTAAGCCAGTCAATGATTATTTGTTATAGCAGTCCAAACTGAGTAAGATATTGTTACTGACAATTGGGGTGCTGATATAATAAATATCCAAAAATGTGGAAGCAGCTTTAGAACTGAGTACAGGTTGGAAGACTATGAAAGAAAATGCTAGAAAAAGCCACGATTGTTGTGAAGGGGTTTTTAACGCAAATCTGATGAGCTCTCAGGAAGGTAAAGGAAACTTTTGTTTGTTTAAAGAATATCCTATATAATAAAGAGGTAATATGCAAATTGACCCTCATACCCTTGCACAAGATGACCACTCCCATGTGGTCACAAGAAGACTGCCACCATGTTATCACAAGATGGCCTCCACAAGATGGCTGGCAGGGGAGGGCAGTTGTGGGTGATCAGGCCAGTAGGAGAGGGCAGTTGGGGGCAACTGGGTCAGCAGGAGAGGACAGTTAGGGGAGACCAGGCCATCAGGAGAGGGCAGTTGGGGGCAACTGGGCTGGCAGGTGAAGGCAGTTGGGGGTCATCAGGCCCAAAGGGGAGCCAAAAGGCATCAATCAGGCTGGCAGGGGAGTGGTTAGGGAGTGATTAGGCTGGTAGGCAGAAGCAGGTAGGAGCAATCAGGCAGACAGGCAGGTGAGCAGTTGGGAGCCAGAAGTCCCAGATTGTGAGAGGGATGTGGGATTTAGCATAAACTGGCAGTCAGACATCCCCCGAGGGGTCCCAGATTGGAGAGGGTGGAGGCTGGGCTGAGAGACACACACCCCCCCCAGTGCACAAATTTCATGTACCGAGCCTCTAGTATATAAATAATCATGTACAGCAAGGAACAAACTGTGGAATATCAGAGAGGTGGGTGTTTGGGTGAGTGGGAAGAGATAAACCAAAAAATCTATATGCATATATGCATAACCCATGGACACAAACAATAGGGTGGTGAAGGCTTGGGGTGGGAGGTGGGGGAGGGCAAAAGGGGTCAATAGGGAAAAGGGGGAGGGACAGTTATAATACTTTCAACAATAAAAATGTAATTAAAAATTAAATGTTCTAAAATAAAAACAAGAACTGTTGCAGTAAAGGCCATTCTGATAGGGTCTCAGGTAGAAAAAAGGAACTGTGTTATTGGACAATGAAGAAAAGTGTTATAAAGTGTCAAAGAAGTTGGCTGAATTATATTTCTGTTTTAGTATTTTGTAAAATGTATAACTTGTAAGCAATGAAATTAGACATTTAGGGAAAGAGAAAATTACTGAAAGATCATCTTGGTCCTCCTGTCTGTTTATAGTAAAATGCAAGAGATAGAAATGACTTGAAAATGGAATTATTAAGCAAAAGGAAAATAGAACTTAAAAGTTTGTAAAATTCTAAGACTATCCATATTGCAGAAAAAAATGTGATAGCATGTTCAGAGAGAACATTAAAGGTATGGCCAAGTGAGCTTTTGATAAAGAGATTAGTATGAGTGTGAACCAGAACCAATGGCATTACCGCCCTTATAAGAAGAAGTCAGAGAGCTGACATACTCTCTTTCTGCTATTTAAAAAATTCAAGAAGTCAGAAATCTACAAACTAGAAGAGAGCTCTCACCAGGACTAACCATGCTGCCACCCTATTTTAGACCTCCAGCCTCCAGAATTGCAAGAAACAAATTCCTGTTTTTATAAGCTACCCAATCTATTTTACTTTGTTATAGCAGCCCAAAAAGACTAAGAAAAAGGAATGAAATATTCAAAAGAATTAAAGGGAACCCTCATAAAGGAGGACGGGATATTGGGAAAATTACCCAAAATTATTTAGCCTCAATAGAGAGGAAAATTAACCCCAGATTAAGCTCCTTTCTTGTCCCACCTAACAATTTCTAAAAGAAAGAAACAAAATACTTATACTTAACCAACTTAATTACTTTTAAGAATAATGCTCAAAAATATGTTTAAGGATACAAAATATTCAGCCCACATGCACACACACACACATACACACAGCATGCATAATGTCTGGTATATTAGTCAGTGTTATCCAGAGAAACAGAACCAAAAACTTAGGGTAGAACTACAATAATCAAGAAAGTGTGATATTGAAGAGAATATAGACAAATAGATGAATAGAACAAAATAAAGAATCCAGAAACAA
This sequence comes from Murina feae, assembly GCA_004026665.1. Lineage (NCBI taxonomy): Eukaryota > Metazoa > Chordata > Mammalia > Chiroptera > Vespertilionidae > Murina > Murina feae. Next base: position 18,002 of record PVJC01012720.1, on the reverse strand, counting down.
AACCATAAATAAAGTCAGCTCATATTTGATATGGCTGGAAAGGTAATACAATGATCTCTCTCATAGTAATTTGTTCACCATTACATCTCCTAGGGCAATGTAAACTAAGAAGAAAATAAATGAGAGGGACTAAATTAAAATAAAAAGCTTTAGCACAGCAAATGAAACCATCAACAAAATAAAAAGAGAGCCCACTTCGTGAGAGAACATATTTGCCAATGATACATTCTATAAGAGGTTAATCTCCAAAATATGTAGGGAATGCATACAACTTAACAAAAGGAGGACAAACAATCCTATTAAAAAATGGGCAAAGGACCTAAATAAATACTCCTCCTAAGTGGACATACAGAAGGCTCAGAGACATATGAAAAAATTCTCAGTCACTAATCTTCAGAGAGTTGCAAATTAAGACAATGAGGTATCACTTCACGCCTGTCAGAATGGCTATCATCAATAAATCAACCACCTACAAGTTCTGGTGAGGTTGTGGAGAAAAGGGAACCCTAGTACACTGATGGTGAGAATGCAGATTGGTGCAGCCACTTTGGAAAACAGTATGGAGTTTTCTCAAAAAAATAAAAATGGAACTCTCATTTGACCCATTGATCCCACTTCTAAGAATCATTCTTAAGAAACCCGAAACACTCATAAGAAATAATATATGCAATCCTATATTCATAACAGTGCAATTTATAATAGCTAAAATTTGGAAACAGCCTAAGTGCCTATCAGCAGATGGGTGGATAAAAAAAAATAGTCCCAGAGTCATAGAAGCATAAACAGACTGTTGAACCTCAGAAGAAGGCAGGGGTGGGTGGGAAGAGATCAACTAATGAACTTGTATGCATATATGGATAACCTGTAGACACAGACAATGAGATGGTGAGGGCCTGAGTTTGGGGGGCGGGGAGGCTGGGGGAAGACAGAAGTGGGCTGGGAGAGGCTAATGGCGGGGGGGGGGGGGGGGGGGGGGGGGGGGGGGGGGGGGGGGGAAGGAGGACTTATACAACACTTTCAACAGGAAAGATTTAAAAAAAGAATAAAAATCATCAATGGAACAGAATAGAGCACTCATGTGTATATCTAAGTATCTATGGGCAACTGAATTTTTAACTTTTTTTATTTTGAAACAATTTGACTCATAAGAAATTACAGAAATAGTAGAGAGTATCTTAAACTCACTACCTAGCTCCCCACAGTGGTGATATCTTAAGCAATTGTAATATGATGTCATAACCACAAAAATGACATTCTTTCAATACAGTGAAATAAAACACAGAGCTTATTTAATTTTTGCCAGTACAAGATAAGTTCTGACAAATGCACAAAGGTAATTTAGTGGAGAGAAATAGTATTTTCAAAAAATATTAAAAAAACAATTACATTTCCTTTGATAAAGAAGAAAAAATGATTGTATACCATAAATAAAAACTAAAATGGATGATAGATCAAACAATAAAACTTAAAACTGTAAAATTTCTAAAAGAAAGCATAAGCAAAAATCCTTGTGACCTTAGGCTGAATCTATTATGTTACATAAATCTCTTATATATAACAATAAAGAACATTCCATAAAAAGCAAACTTTATAAAAATTAAAAGTTCTGCTCATCATAACACACTATTAATAAAATTAAAAGCAAGCTATTAAGTGGGTTAAAATATTTGCAAAGCATATACCTGATTAAAACTTTTAATCTATTTCTCTCATCCTAAATTGTTAATAAGCTAACAAACAGGACACATATATGACAGCTAAATATTTGAACAGATCCTTTACCAAAGAATATATATGGGTGGCATAAAATCTCATGAAAAGTTGGTCAATATCATTAGTCACAAGGGAAACTAAGAATTAAGTCACGATGATATATCCTGAGATATCTATTAGAATGACTAAAAATAAAGATTAAAAATACTTAGAATTATCAAAGATGTGTAGTAATTGGAACCTTCATGCACTCAATGGGAAAGTTCACTGAAACAAATAAGGTAAGTTTTGACATTTTCCTAAAAATTAAATGTATATTTACCATATAAAGGATCCATTCTATTCTTAAGGATTTACTTAAAGTTAAAGGATGTGTATCCACACAGAGACTTGTACATAAATGTCTATAGCAACTTCATTTTAATAGAACTGGAAACAACTTGAATGCCCATCAACAGGTGAATAAAAATTATTTTTGTTATCTATTCTAATAAAAGAGTAATATGCAAATTGACCCTCACTCTGTTACATCCACAAACCATACCCACAAGCCACACCTCCCAACCAATCAAGAGCAGATATGCAAATTAACTCAACTAAGATGGCAGTAGCCATGGAACAGGAGTTGCTCCGGGCAATGGAGGAAGCCAGGGCCCTGCGGGACCTGAGCTCTACTCAAGGCTACAAAGTTTCAATTATGGAAGATAAACAAATCCTAGATACCTGCTTCCAGCCAGGCACTCCAGTAGGAACCTGAACCCTGAAGGGGCTGTGGGCAACCTGAAATGGCCATCAGACCCTCACCCAAGCTGGCCAGGCAGGTCAGCAGGTGGACATTCCCCAAAGGATCCCAGACTATGAGAGGGCACAGGCCAGGCTGAGAGACCCTCCCCAAGTGTACAAATTTTTGTGTACTGGGCCTCTAGTATTAATATAACATAAAGTAAATATTTTGGTATATAAATCCTATATAATAAAAGGTTAATATGGCCCTAGCTGGTTTGACTCACTGGGTAGAGCATCGGCCTGCGGATTCAAGGGTCCCAGGTTCGAGTCCAGTCTGGGGCATGTACTTTGGTTGCGGGCACATCCCCAGTGGGGGGTATGTAGGAGGCAGTTGATCAATGCTTCTCCCTCATCGATGTTTCTAACTCTTTATCCCTCTCCCTTCCTCTCTGTAAAAAATCAATAAAATATACTTTAAAAAGGTTAATATGCAAATAGACCAAATAGAAGAATAACCAATCAACGCATAATATGCTAATGACATGCTAAGACTGCTCAACCACTCGCTATGACATGCACTGATGACCAGGGGCAGTCAGCTGGTCGACCAATCGCTGTGATGTGCGCTGACCACCAGGGAGCAGATGCTCCAACAGGTAGGTTAGCTTGCTGCTGGGGTCTGGCTGACTGGGACTGAGTGAGATGGGTCGGATACACCCTGGAGCCCTCCCAAGTCCCTCCCCAGCCTGATCGTGCACCAGTGGGGTCCCTCCCCTTATCCTGCACCCTCTAGCAATCTGGGACCCCTCGGGGAATGTTGGAGAACTAGTTTCAGCCCAATCCCAGGCAATCATAGGGGGCCACTCCCCTGTGGAGGATGCTAGATGCAGGGCTCATGGCTGGTGAGTGCTGCGGCAGCAGTGTGAGCCTCTCCTGATTGGGACTGATTGGGTGTGAGCCTGTGGCAGGCACAGTGGGAGCAGCAGGTAGGAGCTGCAGGCGGTATTGGACTGCAAATTTTGGCCCTATCCCTGCAGGCCACCCAGAGGGATCCCACCTATGCGTGATTTCATGCACCGGGCCTCTACTATAATATAAAGTAATCAGCTACTGAACCATGCTACAACATGAATGAATCTCAAAATAAGTTTGCTGAGTACAAAAGCCAGACCAAAAAATACAGCTTATTTGATTTCATTTATAGAAAAATCTAAAAATGCAAAATAATCTATAGTAATAAAGAGCAGATCAATTTTTGCTTGGCAGGAAGAACAGGGAAGATGGTAGTCATTACAAAGGTCATAAGAATCCTTCTGAGGGTGATAGTTAAGTTCACAATCTTGACTGTGGTGATGAGTTCATCACATATATCAAAACTTTTCAACTTGTACAATTTAAATATGATGCATATTGCTGAATATTAGTACCTTATATAAACTATAAGAAATACTATTTAGCAATGAGCACTTGTTTGCAGCAACTCTCATTATACACATAGCTCTTTGAGTTTCTTAAATAATGTATTTATTAAATTTTTATACAAAATGTATCATTTATCTATATTAATAATATTAACCATTTTTCTATGATTTAAGATTTATTTTAATCTTATAAGCATATTAAAAGCTCATATGATGACTTCACTCTTTACATGGTGGAAAAGGGAAAATGAATATTTATTATAATGACTTTGGAAGATATTTTATTTTCAAAAGCAATATATAAAAATTACCTTTAATAACAACTATGATTTCTATGGTTTAGATAAAATCTTGAATTCATTATTAGATTTGTTTTGGCTTCTGATTTTTAACATAATAGTTTTAAAAAATAATATAATTTAAAAGGTATAAAAATCTGGCTTTAATAACATAAACCAACATAATGAATTCTAGTTTTAAAATAAAGTATTCAATTTTTAATCACAAGTAGAATTAAATTATATACAGTATTCAGATATGCTAGACAAAGACAATAAGGATGTTGACATTATCCTTTGCTAGCTATTATATTATAAAAATATGAGTGTGAAATGTATAAGTACATTGTCAAAATTATAATTTGCAAATTTAAAAAATTCACAAAGGAAATAAACACTCACATTGATTGACTAAAAGGTTAAATAGACAATAGAGAAACACATGAATAAATATTTTGGTGAAATAAAAATATTTATTTTTTTATTAGAATTAACATATAAAGAGAATTATTATACACATATATAAACACATTGCAGGATAATCAGTTTCTGTCACTCTGTAAAGGGATCACTATTTCCATTCTATATATTTTCCAATTTTAGATATTGACTATGCTATATTACTACATTAAATCTTGTTATTTATTTTATATTTTATCTATAATAAGTTAAACAAAGTTAATTTTTTGGAGGGTTGGACTGTTTTGCATTAAAAATTGATAACTTCAGAGGTGCTTAAGAGAACATAATGCCTAATATAATGTTGAATATCAATTACCCTATCTAATAAAAGAATAATATGCAAATTAGGTGTCACTCTGTGATGAAGATGACCACCCCATAGCCACAAGATGGCCTCCCCCATGGCCACCAGATGGTGGCACCCAGTCTGGCTCAGTCCTGCCACTGAAGTGGTCAGGCTTGTTAGCCAGACAGGTGGTGGGGAAGATGGGGGGCCTGAGGAGTGGAACAGGCGATCGTAGGGGGCTGGGGGTCTCCTGCCCAGGCCAGAGGCCTTCACCACAGGCCTCAGGCATGGGTAAGGTTGGAGCCAGTGATCAGAGGGGTATGAGGGTGCCCTACTCAGGCATAATTTCTGGGCCAGGGTCCTCAGGCCTGGGCAGGGGCAAGGCCAGAGATCTCAGGAGCCTGGGTTCTGCAGAGCCAGCAATCGAAGGGGCAGGAGCAGTGTCTGCAATCACAGGGGTCTGGGCATGAGTGGAGCTGGCAATGTACGGGCCTGGGAGTCCCCTGCCCAGGCCTGCAGCCTTGGCCAGAGGCTGCCAGTGGGGCAAGGGCAGAGCCAGTGATGGCAGGGGGAAGGATCAGAGCCTGTGATTGCAGAGGCCTGGGCTATCAGAGGGGTTTGGGGGTCCTCTGCCCAGGAATGCAGCCTCAGGCAGAGGTTACAGGCCTGGGTAGGGGTAGAGCCAGTGATGGGTGTGAACTACAGAGGAAACATCTTTTCTTACCACTCATTGGCTAAGCTCCCTATATGCCACTGGTAATATTCTTAGTAACTTGGGTAATAAGAATCCAAAAAGACGATCCACACTCCTGAAGAAAAAAAAAAAATTGAAGGTCCACTGCCAGAGGGCTAAAAAATGTCATATCCGGTCCTAGCTGGTTTGCCTCAGTGAATAATGCCTCAGCTTGCTAACTGCAGAGTCTGGGTTCAATTCTGACCAAGGCCATGTACCTAGGTTGCAGGCTCCCCCCTGATCGGAGCCCATGTCAAGGCATATGCAGGAGGCAACCAATCAAAGTGTTCCTTCCACTTTGATGTTTCTCTCTCTTTCCCTTCTCTTCCACATTCTCTAAAAATCAATGGAAACATATGCTCAGGTGAGAATAAAAAAAAGAAAGAAAGAAAGAGATGTCATATCCTATGAAAGACACATCTTGAAAATCCTAAAGAAAGTTGTCATTTTTTCATGGTGAAGGGACTGGAGTCTGTGTTGATGAAAACACCTTGGTAGCTGTGGTGACTGGCAGTGGCTGCAGCAGTGGGGTGATGGGTCTGGTGGCTTCCCCTGATTAGCCTCGTTGCCTCCCACAAAGGGAGGCCAGACTGGGGCTTAGACCCGCTCCCCAAGGGGAGCAGGTAGTGGACCTTATCTATCAGTAGGACACCTCCTGAGGGTTCCCAATATGTGAGAGGGGGCAGGCTGGGCTGACACCCAAGTGCATGAATTTCATGCACCAGGCCCCAGTACTCTAATAAAAGAGAAATATAATAATTTATTTCCTTTTCTCTATATACCTTGTGCATTGTTCCAAAGATTTGTTATTTTGTCTTCAACTAGTTTTATAGTTCCATAATTATATCTGTTAATAACCAGGCTCACTTTTCACTGCAATAGTTTCACTTATTCATAACATACTCAATGACATTGTATTTGGGGCATCACAATTTTAATGCTTCTGATCAGAAATTCCAAATAGAGGATGAGATATCCAGAATATTTTTATGGAAGAGAAGAAATATTTTATTGTGAAACAGCCACTAAATATTATATGTGGTTGTGTGTGTGCTTTTAATTTTGGCTGTCATAATTTCTTTCTAATTACTTCAGAGATCTGAATAAATCATTTTTGCTTGACATTTATGTTAGTATTTTATATTCTTAGTTTTATAGTTTCATTAAAATTCTCAAACCATTGATGTTTTATAAGAGAAATAGTGGAGCTTCAATAATTTCATTGATTATAAGGCTATTTATGGACATACAACTAAAATTTATATTCAAAATAAAATTAATAGTTAATTTTAGGAGAAGACAAGAGAAAAATAGGTAATTTGCGTATCTTTTTTGTCAAATATACACTCTACTATTTTACGTATGGTACTGTACTTGTTAGCTGATACCTCTTGAAGAATTAAAAACAAAATCTAGACATTGTTCTCAAGAGCACTGCATGAAGCACTGAGCTGATCCTGTTAAAGCATTGTCTGCCATGACCCAGAAACTGAGTAACAGGAAGAAAATGAAATCCTCTCAGTGACATGTGCTTCACATTATCTGATGAAATCTGAATTCCATATTGAGACACCATATGTGTGACATTTCCTGCTTTTTATAAAGTATGCAAAACACTAATCAAAATATCAGGATTATGTAAAGGATTGTCAGCTGTAAGAAGATGCATTTCTGTTGAGTTTATATTCCCTTAAGGGATAGAAGGGAATATAACTTCCTAACTTCCCTTAGGGGAAAATAAACTGGTCGTCTGAGTCACATTATACATATTTGTCACCACAGCCAGTATGAGGATTTTTACTAGTGATGATCATTAACATCCTATCTATAATTTGGAAACCAATTTGAGTGACAGGTTGCTTTTTTCCCTCTACATTCACAACTGTCAAATGTTCAAAAAGAAATAATTTATAACATGTTTGTATGTTGCTTTATAATTTTGAAATAAATAAAATTCTGTATCATTTAGATGATCTAAAATGTTTTAAATGATTTAAGTAAAAGTTTCCATTTGAAGTTAGTTTCCTTTCTCTTTAGCATTCACACTTTGCTTTTCAACTCCTCCAGGCCCAGAGAAAGAGGGAAGCAAATGTGCAAGCTTTTTTCTTTTATTTCTTTAAAAAAATATATTTTTACTGATTTCAGAAAGGAAGGGAGAAGGAGAGAGAGAGATAGAAACATCAGTGATGAGAAAGAATCATTGATCAACTGCCTCCTACATGCCCCTTCTGGGGATCAAGCCCACAACCCAGGCATATGCCTTGACTGGAATCCAACCTGCGATTTTTCAGTCAGCAGGCTGACGCTCTATCCACTGAGCCATGTCAGCTTCAGCTCCCTTTGTTCTTTACTAGAGGCCTGGTGCACAAAATCTGTGCACGGACGGGGGGGGGGGGTTGTCCCTCAGCCAGCCTGCACCGTCTCCAATCTGGGACCCCTCAGGGGATGTCAAACTAGCAATCCAGGACCACTAGCTCCTAACTGCTCACTTGCCTGTCTGCCTGATCATCCTTAACCCCTCTGTATGCTGGCCTGATCACCACTAATTAGTTCCCTGCTGGCCTGGTTGCTCCCTAACTGGTCCCCTGCCAGCCTGATCACCCCTGACTTCCTATGCCCTGGCCTCTGCCACTGTGGCTTTGTGTGGAAGGAAGTAGGACGTCCCAAAGATGTCTGGTCAACTGGGTCTAATTAGCATATTACCCTTTTTATTAGTATAGACTAGAGGCCTGGTGCATGAAATTCATTCACTGGACGGGGGTCCCTCATCCCAGCCTGCCCCTCCATAGTCCAAGAGTCCTCAGGGGATGTCCTACTGACAGCTTAGGCCCCCTCTCCCTCCTCATTGGCCCTTGGCAATTAAAAGATTCTTACCTCTGTGCAACCCACCTGACCCTGGCCCAGCACTCTTCCCTGGGGAAAACTGGATAGTGGAAATGCCCACACTTTTTATCTACTGCTTCCTTCTTATAGAATGGGACTAAGTGATTAAAAACTTGAGGGTTACTTTCATTTTGGTTTGTTATAATTGATTACTCCTACCTAAGGTGACCAAATTTAAAGCGGTACCATTGACAGGGGAGGGAGGTATTTTTTTTCTTTTTTTTATTATTACTTAAAATGTAAAAAGAGTAATTGGGACTTTTTTAAAATACTGCGGAACGTGGGACAAATGTTAAAAATCGGGACTGTCCAGCCAAAAGCGGGACGTCTGGTCTCCTTACTCCTACCCCTGGCAGCTTCGTCCGCTCAGATCCTGAAAATATGGGATTAGAAAACACCACATTGATTGAAATAAAATATTTAACAATCACTAAAATGAAAAAAAGCTAAAATTTAAAAGTGTGCTCAAAGTAATAATTTATAATAATCAGATATTGAGACTATGCTAAAATTTGGGGAGAGAGGAAATCTTTTATTTAAAATAATTAAATAAAGTTAACCCAAGAGTAACTGGCCTTTTTCTTGTACATACAAGTAACTATATCATCCACTTAAACTATTATTGAGTAATAAATACTTTACTGATAGCAGTAATTAAATGTTACAATTAAATTAAATTTTTAAATATAATTATATATTCATAAGCAGTTGTGGAAATAATATAGATTTGGTATACTTTTGACTCAGTTTCCTCCAATAATAACATCTTGTAAAATACTAAAATATAAAATATAAAAACCAGTATGCTGACATTGATATTGATGCAGTCAAGATATTGAGCAACCAAAGGACTTGTATGCATGCATTTAAGCATAAGTGCACAGACAACAGGGGGAAGAAGTGAGGGCAATACTGGGGGGATGACGGGACAAGGGGAGGATAAAGACACATTTGTAAAACCTTAATCAATGCAACGTTAAAAAAAAAAGATATTGAGCATTCCCATCATCACAAAGACCTGTCCTGGGGTTCTTTATAGCTTTGTTTATCCACTTCTCTCCAGATTGGAAGCTACTAATCTCTTCTCTATTTTATCCTTTCAAAAATGTTATATAAGTGGAATCATATAGTATGTAACCATTGGCAACTGTTTTTTTTCACTCGACGTAATTCTGAATAGACCCATTCATCTTGTGGTATGTATCAATGGTTCTTTCCTTTTTATTACTGAACAGTAGTCAATGGTATGAACATATCACAATTTTGTAACCCATCTATCGTGTGAAGAGCATCTAAGTGGTTTGGAGTTTTACAGATAAAGCTACTATAACCATATTCTGTGGTAATGTTCAGGAGGTCAGTTGCTGGGTCATATACTATTTGGAGGTTTCATTTTTATTTTTTATTTTTTTTTATTTTATTGCTCAAAGTATTACAAAGAGTATTACAAATGTCTCCTTTTTTTTTTTCTTTTCGGCCTCCCCCTCCCCCCCAGTGTCTTGTGTCCATTGGTTATGCTTATATACATGCATATAAGTCCTTCAGTTGATCTCTTACTCCACCCCCCACCCAACCCTCCCTGGCCTTCCTGCTGTAGTTTTACAGTCTGTTAGATGCTTCTCTGCCTCTGTATCTATTTTTGTTCATTAGCTCATAATGGTCTTTATTATCCATAAATGAGAAAAGCTCATATGTTTTTTTCTTTCATTGACTGGCTTATTTCACTTAGCATAATGTTCTCCAGTTCCATCCATGTTATTGCAAATGGTAAAAAAAAAAATTAAAAATGCAGGTATTGTTTTTAAATAAACTGCCAAACTGTTTCTTGTTGTTGTTATGATGGCTGCACTATTTTGCAGTTTCACTAGCAATGTTACAATGACCCACTTTCTCCACATTATTGCCAGTATTTGGTATTGTCACTATTTTTATTTTAACAATATTGTGCATAATTTTGAGGTTTTCACTTGTTTTTACCTAATGACTAATAATGTCCTTCTCTGTTATCTGTATATCCTATATCTTCTTCAGAGAAAAGCTTGTTTATATGTTTCACTCATTTGCTAAATGGATAATTTCTCTTTTACTATTGAGGTTTGAGAGATTTCGATAAATTCTAAATACTAGTACTTTATTGGATAGGAGGTTTGCAAATGTTTCCTATAATAGTGTAGCTTGTTTTGACATCCTTAAAAGGGTTTTAATAGAGCAAACATTTTACTTTTTAAAAAAAATATATTTAATTGATTTTTTACAGAGAGGAAGGGAGAGGAATAGAGAGTTAGAAACATCGATGAGAGAGAAACATTGATCAGCTGCCTCCTGCACACCTCCTACTGGGGATGTGCCCTCAACCAAGGTACATGCCCTTGACTGGAATCGAACCTGGGACCCTTCAGTCCACAGGTTGATGCTCTATCCACTGAGCCAAACCGGTCAGGGCAAACATTTTACTTTTTATAAAGTTCAATTTGTCAATTCCCATCTTATTCATCATGCTTTTCTTATAATGTTCAAGAACTCTTTGCCTAAATCCTTAAGATTTTCTAGAAGTTTGATAATTTTGTGTTTATTTTAAATCAGCAATCCATTTTTAGAAATTTTTGCTTAAAATGTAAAACTTAATTGAAGTTTTATACAGAGTTTGACAAAAGTAGGTTTGTAGTTATTTGTATTGAAAGCAATAAAATAATAACAATATGAGAATAAACACTATTTTGGCCATGTTCACCACTATAAACCTGCTTTTGCTCCACCCTGTATATTCACTTATTTTGGCCTTTGGATATTCAATTGTTCTAGGGCCATTTGCTGAAAAAGGTATCTTTTTTTTACTAAAATGCTTTTGTGCCTTTTTCAAAGAACCAGTTGGCCAAGTTTCTGTGACTCTATCATAGAAGATATATTTGGAGATTTCTATATTATCTTTATTTTACTGATTTCTAGTGTGAGTTCATGTGAAGCGGAGAACATATTCTGTAAGGGTTTCAAATTTTAAAATTTATCTAAGTGCATTATATGTCTCAGGGTGTGGCTTCTTTTGCTATGTGAGTACTTTAGAAGAATGTGTATTTTTCTGTTGGTGGAAGGAAAAGAAAGGCCATCTAGATACTGCCCACTGGGGATAGAGGCCCAAGTTTCCCACTCTGCCTCTGACAGCAAAAGGGTGACTCCTCCTCATTGCTGGGTGAGGAAGGGAGGATTAGTTCCCCAGTAGCCCTCCACTAATACTGCCCTGGCTTGGAGAGTCATGTGCCATATAATTATGTTTCGGTCAATGCTAGATTGCATATAGTAAGATTACAAGGATGGAGCCTTGACTGGTTTGGCTCCGTGGATAGAGCATCGGCCTGTGGACTGAAAGGTCCCGGGTTTGATTCCGGTCAAGGGCATGTACCTTGGTTGTGGGCACATCCCCAGTAGGGGGTGTGCAGGAGGCAGCTGATCTATGTTCCTCTCTCATTGATGTTTCTAACTCTCTATCTGTCTCCCTTCCTCTCTGTAAAAAATCAATAAAGTATATATTTTTAAAAAAGATTACAAGAATGGCATCTGGACAAAGACATTCAAAAGGTTTCTCTGACTTCAAAAGATTGGTCAAGGATGAGGAGTTTGTAAAAATCAACAAAGCTGTGGTTGAGATGGTAAACAACTTTATCCTGGCTGTGGATGAGAAAGACATTGAGGAACTCTGAGAGTCAATGCACGAAGAACTGACTAATGAGCAATTGTTGGAACTTGAATAGGACCCATAGCTGAAAAAAAGGCAGGAGAAAAGCACGGGGAAGTAAAACAAGAAGAGTCCCCAAGAAAACCAAAAGTGAAGGCTTTAGTGGAAGCTTTTGCAGACCTCAACAAGCTCTTTAAAAAGTTTTCATTGGAGAAAGGAATGTTCATGGTACATTATCTGCTTACAAGTGAATTTATAGTAAATAAAAAGACAAAACAGGCAAAATACTATAGATATATTTATGATAAGCATGATATGGCAAGAGAACCAGGCAGCTCTTTAGGAGATATTCCAGAAGAAGGCATTGTTACCACAGGAGGCAGCAGTGGTGCATGTTACTGCTCCTGAAGAACTTCAAAAGGGATAGAATTTGGAGGCAAAAGATAGTGACATTGATAATTCTGACCCTATCTATGCATATTTTAACAAAAAATGTTTTTAAAAAATTAAATAGCAAGAAAACAGATAGAATAAGGTATCTTTTTTTTTACTAAAATGCTTTTGTGCCTTTTTCAAAGAGTCAGTTTTACTTTCGTAAAACTGTAGAATGTGTTTTTGTAACATTGCTTAAAACAAGAGTCAAAATTAAAATAAAATTAAAAGATGGGGTGGAATGGAGGGGAGAGGGTAGAGATTAACTGGGGAACCTATATGCATAGCACAATGGCACAGACAATAGTGTGGTGAAGTCCCGGGAGGGATGGATCAGGGGTAGAGGGGGTCAATGAGCAGAAAATGGGGTCACCTGTACTACTTTCAACAATAAAGATAAATTTTAAAAACAGTTGATAAATTAAGAAAAATAGTTGATAAAGTAAAAAAATGTTCAGTAAACTAGGATTAATTTATCATTAAAAATTAAAGACAGTATAACCTACATATACAGTGTTTATGTACAATAGTGTACAATGACATCCTAGATCTTCACATTCACTTATCACTCTTTCACTCACCCAGAACAGCTCCCAGTCCTGTAAGCTCCATTCACAGTAGTGCCCTATACATCTGCCATTCATGGTAGGTGCCCTGTACAGATTTTAAATCTCTTATTCTGTATTTCACTGCATTGTTTTCATGTTTAGATATGATTAGATGCACAAATAACATCAAGTTATAATTTTCTAGAGCATTGAATTTTCTAGAGTATTTAATACAATAAGATGCTATATAGGTTTGAAGCCTAGGAGCCACAGGCTATCCCATGCAGCCTAGACATCTTGATTTGTGTAAGTGCACTCTACAAAACCCACACAACTTCAAAACTACCTAATGATGCATTTATCAGAATGAATCCCATCATTAAGTGACACATGACTCACTTTCCAATGTGGCTTCATCTTATGCCTATTACGTGAGGAAGAGGTGTGCCAGGTAAGGTGAAGCCAGTCACAGAAAGACAAGTATCATATATGTCTTAAAGACTCCAAATCTTTAGGGTTATTTCAAGTAAGTAGAATAAAAATAAATACTTTCAAAAGAATTTTATTCCTGATATTATACATATATTTGATATAACTTCATATAATAGTTTAAAATTCCTTTATTAGCTCTATGTACTTCACATGAGAGAAGAAAAGAAAATACTCCCCTCTCATCTGCATTGATATTGGTGATAAGGATAAAGAATTTCATCAGCATTTTCTGGTCTATTTTAGAAGATGAAGCACTCATCACTTCCATTTAGAATTATATCACAACTAATCAGGTAAGAAATTGGAAATCTATTATGGAACTGAGCCAAATTTTTCTATTCATAGTTTCCCTCTGCCTGAGACCACAGAAATCTCCTCCCTACTTTCTGCTGCCACTACTCAATTGTGAATGTAGTGATTTTCACTTTTAAAAATAAAAACTAAGGAGAACACTGAAACTTTAGCAAAGATATGTTATTGCTTTAATTCAGCAACATTATATAAATAACAAATGCACTTAATTTGGTTTAATATATAATAACTATAACAACATGTAAGATAACCTAAAGTTTTAGAAACCAAATCCAAATGAAATGATTATATATAGAAGGCTATTTTATCTTTTATGTACAAACACATGATTTCTACTTTTGTTGGTATTTGATGATGCAGTTCTTTGATCAGAACACAGGAATGTGTGTTTAACTTGATCACATGTTTGAAAATTATTTCCAACTTGCTTTATGTGTGACTTGTGGGGTTTATGATGTACTTGTGAATTCAAATCTGTCTTTAAAGCTAATAACCATAATAATAATTATTATGCCTTTCACTAATTATGCTAATCATGGTTGTTTTGGGCATTGTCAGCACATAGCATAAAGCATAAAAAGATACAAACTCACCCTAACTCGTTTGGCTCAGTGGATAGAGCATCAGCCTGCGGACTGAAGGGTCCCGGGTTTGATTCCGGTTAAGGGCATGTACCTTGGTTGCAGGCACATCCTCAGTAGTGAGTGTGCAGAAGGCAGCTGATTGATGTTTCTCTCTCATTGATGTTTCTAACTCTATATCCCTCTCCCCACCTCTCTTTAAAAAATCAATAACATATTTTTTAAAAAGATACAAACTCATAAAGAGCTACATCATTAAACATGATTGTAGATCCTGAGGCAGGAGTGTGTATTATACTTAACTCCATTTAGTCACAGTTCCCTGCACTAGTTCCTCAGCTATAAAGCAAATTTATGATTTATGTGGCCTGTATATTTCTATCTAAACTGAAAACTTTCTAAATTTAAAAGATAGAAAATTACAGTAGTGAGAAGAATAGAAACCGTGTCACCACTGGAAAAGAATTTAAAGGTCTGTAAACAAGGAGGGCTTTTGGCAACAGGTGAGCCATTCTTTTTATATATATATATATATATATATATATATATATATATATATATATATGTTTTTATTGAATTTTAGAGAAGAAGGGAGAAGGAGAGAGAGATAGAAACCTCAGTGATGAGAGAGAATCATCGATCAGCTGCCTCCTGCACATCAATGTGCTCGCAACCTAGGCATGTGCCTTGACTGGAATTGAACCTGGGACCCTTCAGTCCACAGGCCAAGGCTCTATCCCCTGAGCCAAACCAGGTAGGGCCAGGTGATCCCTCTTCTCTGCCTTTCAGTCTGTGATGCCTATGGAACTAAATAGAGGTAAGGATTTGTCATCTTTCCATGGGTAGCACTTTTCAACTCTGTAAGATCTTTTACTCCCTTTTTAAAACTCCTTTCCTATTCTGAAGTAAATCACAGGATAACCAACCTGTTCAAATTATTTCCAAAATATCCACATTGATATCGCACTGTGTCAGTAAAGTGAAAGAGGTGTATAAGGCATACTGCAATAAAAAACCATGATGACATAGAGAATTGCTTACAACTAATTCTGCAGCTGACAATGCAGACAGGTGTGGTCTTCTTATGATTCAAATATTTTGTAGGGTAATACCATTGCTGTAAATGACATCACCAGAAAATTGTGACAAACCAAAGGGACAATTTGATAAAAAAAATCAAGTACAAAATACCCTTGATTTTAATTGTAGCTTGAAAAAAATTCTGCTTATTTATTAAAACTGCATGAGATAATTGATTTTAAGTATGAATTATTATTGTTTTATAGTCCTAATAAGCAACAATTTCACACACACAAATGGTGATCTTTTGTTAACCTTATCTGCCATGATCATTGTCAGCTGTCTACCAATGTTTCCTTCCAAATGATATTAGTCAAAAATATGTTCAAAAATTCCTAAATTGCACTTTAGGTGGTTGTATTTGTCCTACCTGACTAGCTTATTTCACTTTTCACGTGATTTCACCTATCTGTGGAATCAAATGAACAAAATAAACTATATGTGAAATCTAACGAACAAAATAAACTAACAAAATAGAAACAGACTCATAGCTCCAGGGAACAGAATGGCTACTGTCAGAGGGGAGGGGTTGGGGGTTCTGTGAACAAGATAAATGGAATAAGCAAAACAACAACAAAAATACACATAGAGACAGATACAATAGTATGGTAATTACCAGAGGGAGAGGGGTCATGGGGTCATATAGGGAGGATAAGTGGTGATGGAAGGAGACTGAGTTGTTCTCTTGGTTCCGGTTCCAGTGAGACGGGAGGTTGGGAAAGATCTTTATTGCCTAGCAAGAGAAAAAGTGTCTTCTCCCCAGTTAGCCATTGGGAACTTGCACCTGGGTGAATCATAGTTGTTTTTTTTTGTTTGCTTTTCTTGTTTTGTTTGATTTTTTTTTGTTCTGGTATTTGTCTGCAAGAGAGCATTTGTTTCCAAAAGGTTTATGTCTTGCTAACTTCCCCTTCCCCAGAACCTTAGCTACAGAAAGTAAGCTTCGGTTTGGCCTTTCTGTGTCTCTGTCCACTGGCATTTCCAGATTACTGGTGCTATTGTTCCTGGCAATTCGTAGAGAATCCAGGCAACATGTACACAAAAGCAGAGTACTCAGAAAATTTTAAATGAGACTGATCATTCTAGTAAGTAGTGTTTTATATTCCATCTTACCAGTTATCTTTTTGGGGGTGGACCACTATGTTCAGTACTTTCTAAATTAAATATCAAAACAGATATTTAAATAGATCTCTAAACATAAATGCACAGATACTCCCAATTGTATTGTACTATCTCTTCTTTAACTTTCTCACACATCTATACTAATAATAGAGGAATATAAAAATTGTCCAGGACTCTGTCACAGTAATGACCGAACAGGCTGTATGGGGCAACTGGGTTAGCAGTGGGGGTAGTGAGGGACGACTGAACAACTGAATAGCAGGCTGCATGGGGCGGCCAGGCTGGCAGGGGGATTAGTGAGGGATGACCAAGCAGCTGAACAGCAGGCTACGTGGGGAGACCAGGTCAGCAGGGGGGCAGTTGGGGATGATCAGGCCAGCAGGCAGAGGTGGTTAGGGGTGATAAGGCTGACAGGGGGGAAATTAGGGGCAACCAGGCAGTCAGGCAGGTGAGAAGTTAGGAGCCAGTGGTCCTGGATTGTGAGAGGGATGTCGGACTGCTGGTTTAAAGCCCGATCAGGCCTAAACCTGCAGTCGGACATCCCCTGAGGGGTCCCAGATTGGAGAGGGTGCAGGCTGAACTGAGGGGACCCCCACTCCATACATGAATTTCATGCACTGGGCCTCTAGTATTTATATAATAGAACTTATTTACCTTGACTTGTCAAGGATGAGTGGCTGCGAGAGGTAAAGTAATAAGAAGCTTCAACTATTTTGAGCACTTTCTGCTTTGTGATAATATTTCCGTCTTTCTCTAACTTTGCCATTCTAAGAAAATGAAGCACTTATGGTTATAGAGCAACTAGAGGCCCGGTGCACAAAAATTTGTACACTCAGGGAGGGAAGGTCCTTCAGCCTGGCCTGTGCCCTCTCACAGTCAGGGACCCCTTGGGGGATGTCCACCTGCTGGCTTAGGTCTGCTCCCAGGGGGATTGGGTCTAAGCTGACAGTCAGACATGCCTCTAGCATCCTGGGAGCTCTTGGGGATGTCCACTTGCCAGCGGGGAGCAGGCCTAAGCCGTAGTCAGACATCCTTAGCACTGCTGAGGAGGCAGGAGAGTCTCCCACCACCACTGCTGTGCTGGCAGCTGGCAGCCTGGCTTGTGGCTGAGCAGAGCTGCCTCTATGGGAATGTACTGACCACCAGAGGGAAGCTCCTGCATTGAGCGTCTGCCCCCTGGTGGTCAGTGTGTGTCATAGTGACCAGTCATTCCTAGTGGTTCTGCTGTTATGGTCCATTTGCATATTACCCTTTTATTATATAAGA
>PVJC01012719.1:0-39200 GCA_004026665.1 Murina feae | reverse complement strand
CACACACACACACACACACACACACACAAAAGGCGCCTGGCAGACTGGGGCCATCATAGGACATCCACTGAGGGGTCCCAGACTGTGAGAGGGCACAGGCCGGGCTGAGGGACTCCCTCCACCCCGAGTGCACAAATTTTTGTGCACCGGGCCCCTAGTAAGAGATAAGATCAAATGAATGCTCAGGACAACTTATGGAGGGCCCTGTAGACCATGATGGGAATTTTAGCTTTTGCTCTCAATGAAAGGGGAAGCTGATGCAAGAATCTGAGAAAAGCACGTGACATGATCTGTCTTTTGTTTTAAAAGAATTGAATGTATGTTGAGAATAGACTTTGGGAGACAAAAGTAGAACAGCGAGATCCAGAGGAGGTGAGCTCAGACCATGTTTGGTGGCTCAGACCTTGTTGGTTACCAAATTACCTTCCACAGAGGCTGCACCAATATATCTTCCCACCAACAAAGGAGACTTCCCGTCCCTTTCCCTCACCCGCTTCCACCCATTATAACTCCTGAGGCTTTGCTGTACTTGGCTGGTAAAAAACATCCAGGAATCATATAGCCCTCAACAGCAATTTCCCATTTCTATCCTCACAAGGTGACGGGGTCCACCAGAAAGTATACTGGCACCTCAGCTGTGGGTCTTTAGAGAATGGCAGAAA
Organism: Murina feae; assembly: GCA_004026665.1. NCBI lineage: Eukaryota > Metazoa > Chordata > Mammalia > Chiroptera > Vespertilionidae > Murina > Murina feae. The sequence continues at coordinate 38,538 of PVJC01012719.1, read as the reverse complement.
ATTGGAATTGGAGGTAACCAGGGCTAAGGGAATTAATACAAAGGAGGTCTGGTGAGGCACCAAATGACAGTGCCCAGAGATCCAATTGAATGGCACAATAGAGGATGGGGATAGCCACTGTCAGACAGTGGATGGTCAGAGCAGTTTAAAATGAGACTTCAGACACAGGTTTTGCAGAAAAGAGACCAACTCAAGAGAGGCAGAAGAAGAGTGGTTAAGACTAGGAACTTTGATGCCACATTGCCTGGATTCAAATCCTGATTCTGCCCTGGACTGGTTGTGTAACCACAGGCCAATTACTTATCCTCTCTGGGCCTTAGTTTCCTCACCCTTAAAAAAGGATCAACAACACAGGACTCAAGGAATTAGCATCCATCAAGAGCTTAGAAAAACATGTGGCATAAAGTAAGGACTAAGGAGAGGAACCCAGCAAGAAGCAGTCAGGCCCAGGATAAAGCAAATGCAAACAAGGGGAACAGAAAGCAGAGAGCACTCCTTGGTTGGTTGGTTGGTTGGTTGGTTGGTTGGTTGGTTGGTTGGTTTGTAACGATTGGCAAATTGGGGGAAAGGTCTAATCCACATTGATCATTTCAATTTAGCTAGAGGCCTAAAACCAAGGGAGCAAAAATAAACCTTTTAACTATTAACTCAGCATTAGGGTCACTGCTTTCCCAGATGGTACCTTTTGCAAATTGGGAGTGGAGGGGAAGTTCCTTCCCAAAAACATTTCCAAGTGATTGGCTGGAAAACTAAATACACAGATGTGCAATGGCTCTGATGAAAAGGGAGTCCCCATCACTTTGCAGTGTTCTACAAGCTGTACACTCCAGCTTTCCAGCTCTGACACATACTTTCTCTTCTCCTCTTCATGCAATACGCTGCACAGTCTTTATCATGAAAAGTGTTAAGCAAAGGAGAATGGCATGAGTCATGTTAAGCCTTCCTCCTGCTGTGGTAGACGGGAATATTTAATCCTTATCAAATTTTAAGATAAATTTCTGAAATCCATTTTATTTGAGATGTGACTGCTTCAAAATGGAATTTGAATAAAAGGAACTTAGTTCAAAAAGTTCCAGTTGTTTAAAAGTAAAGAATGTTGAATATAATCTAATGTTGGAAAGGCTGCACTAATAATACCTTCCTTTTGAAATAAAGTGCTGGAGAGGTTTAAGGACTCAGGAAGGCTTTAAAACATTTCTGCAACATCTGAGGGCCACAGAAGTGTGTGACAGGGCTTGAAGTAATTTAGCTGAAACTAACAAACTAAACTTCTGTTTAGGGTAGGTTTTTTCCTCCTCCCCCCAACTTATTTTCTTTTCATCACAAACTAGAAAACTTCTTTGTTTCACATCTCCAGCTGAGCACCCATTCATTCTGCTCTGGTCTTGCTAAAAGCATAGAAACACAGTGGACCTGTCTGGAGTCTACACTGCTAGTCGTCATGAATTCATCACTCTGCTGTCACAAACGTCCTCCTATGGTGCTTTTCATTGCCTGGTGGTGTTGAAAGAAGGGAACCTGTATTGTTTATGAAATGGCTGTGAAACAGATATTTGATTCTTTTATTCCCTCTGAATCTGTTATGAACAGCAGAAGCAAAGGAAGGAGGAAAAAGAAAAAAAGAAGAGCAGTCACATCAGTAGTGTCACACAGAGCAAGAGGAAAATGGGAGAAAGAAATAGAAGAAAGGAGTTGAAAGAGAAAAGGGAGGAAAGAAATCTCAACTCTCCAGCCAGATGCAGACATACCTTGGAGATACTGCAGGTTCAACTCCAGGGTTCCGACCACTGTAAGAACGTATCGCAATAAAGCGAAAGGTCATCATCTTTTTGCTGGTGGGTCTTGCCTTTGGTTTGTAAAACACACACCTATGAAGTACAATAAAACTAGGTGTGCCTGACTTAAAATATAAATGGACACTCATTTGGAGAAATACTTTTTTTTACCTTAAATGATCAATGTTTACATCTGTTAAGCTGTGATCTCTCTTTACTTTAATATCTGATACTTTCTTGCCCAGAGTTGTGCAATTGAGATTTTTATTAGAATCTCTGCGTAACCAAAATAAGAAGTAAATTTGAAACTGTCTATACACAGGAAAAGAAACCATCAACAAAACAACAAGAAAACTCACTGCATGGGAGAACATATTTGCCAATGATATCTCTGATAAAGGTTTAATCTCCAACATTTACAGGGAACTCATTCAACTTAACAAAAGCAAGATAAACAACCCAATCAAAAAATGGGCAATGGACCTAAATAGACAGTTTTTGAAAAAGAACATACATAAGGCTGAGAGACATATGAAAACATGCTCAAAGTAACTAATCATCTGAGAGATGCAAATCAAAATAACAATGAGGTATCATCTCATACCTGTCAAAATAGCTATCATCAACAAATCAACAAATGACAAGTGCTGACGAGGATGCAGAGAAAAAGGAACCCTCGTTCACTGCTGGTGGGAATGCAGACTGGTGCAGCCACTGTGGAGAACAGTATGCAGTTTCCTCAAAAAACTAAAAATGGAACTTCCATTTGACTTAGTGATTCCACTTCTAGGAATATATCCCAAGAAACCAGAAACACCAATTAGAAAGGATATGTGCACCCCTATGTTGATAGCAGCACAATTTACCATAGCTAAGATTTGGAATCAGCCTAAGTGCCCATCAGCAGATGAATGGATTAGAAAACTGTGGTACATCTACACAATGGATGCTCTACAAAAAAGAGCATATGCTGCTATAAAAAAGAAGGAATTCTTACCATTTGCAACAGGATGGATGAAACTGTAGAGCATTATGCTAAGTGAAATAAGCCAGTCAGAGAAAGATAAATATCACATGCTCTCACTCATTTGTGGAATATAATGAGCAACATAAACTGATGAACAAAAACTGATGTAGAGACAGAGAAGCATCAATCAGATGCTCAAAATTCAGAGGGAAGGTAGGGGAGGTGGGAGTGAGGGGGAGAGATCAACCAAAGGACTTGTATGCATGCATATAAGCATAAGCAATGGATGTGGACAATAGGGGGTGAGGGTGAGGGCAGGAGTGGAAGGATGAGAGGACATTGGGGTGATAAGGTCACATTTATAATATCTTAATCAATAAAGGGAAAAAAAAGAAACTGTCTAGGGGAAACCAGAATGTCTTTCCATCTTAGTGGAGGCCTTAGTGGAGGATGAGCAAACCAAACATCCTTGATGCAAAATTTAAGAAGACACTTACTCTCAGGCGCCAGCCCTGCACTCACATAAACCTGACAATGAATGTCTCCTTAAATTTTGCCATAACCAGTTTGGTTCAGTGGATAGAGCATTGGCCTGCAGACTGAAGGATCCCAGGTTCAATTCCAGTCAAGGGCATCATCTTGGTTGTAGGCACAGCCCCCGTAGGGAGTGTGGAGGAGGCAGCTGATCAATGTTTCTCTCTCATCAATGTTTCTAACTCTCTATCCTTCTCCCTTTCTCTCTGAAAAATCAATAAAATATACACTTAAAAAATAAATGAATAAAATAAATGTAGTTAGCGCATTTGCCCCACCCTAGTCCTCTGCCTGACAATGATCTCAGTGCTTTTTCTGTTATTTCCACAAAAGCAGGGGCTGTGGTCCTTTCCCTTCTGAATCCCCACCCTACGCTTCCACTCCTCTCCATACCACCCCAAGCCTTGCTTCCGCCTCCCTCAGTTTTAAACAGCCCATGGAAAATTTTAGAGGATAATAAGAAGTTGTAGGCCTCATCTCAAGAAAAATATCCATCAAAGAAATGTTCTTTGTTATGCCTATGAAATTCTGAAACTACGTTTAGTGACATGCCTCACACAGCATCCAAAGTTCTATCCAAAACAGATTTTATCTAAGAATGAGACAAAATCTAACAGGGCCTTCCCAGTTGGCTATTGAACAGATTATTGTTTGTTTAGATTTCTGACAGGTTTTCTTGAGGAAATAGTGATATCACAGAACTAACTCCTGTGGGGGCTGCTTCCTCACCTGAGCCATCCACCTGCCCTTCCTTCCCCACCACCACGCGCCTTGAGGACCGGGACGCATCATATCCCTCAGGGGTGTTGAAAGCATGGTTTCTTGCTGGAGTGGCCAAATGCCTTTGGGGTAACAGGGGACCTAGCCATCGGGCTCCGGCCTTGGAGAGGTCCTCACCCTCAGCTGCTGCGGGTCCAGGGCTCCTCTTCAGCGCACTGGCATGCACACTTCCGCTTCCTCGGGAGCGGCCTCTGCATTCTGAACACAACTCTTCCTGTGCCTCTTTTGAGAGCAGAGCAACAGCAAATGCTGTGGCCATCGAAACTGCCTGGTCAGGGACACGCAGCGCATATGCCCTTCTCGGCTCTTCTCGCCAGGATGTCTTGGATACTGTGTCCTTGCGACCTGGCACCTTCTCACGCGGAGGGAGAGAGTCTCCAGGAGAGAATTCTACGTGGATGAAGTAGGAACGAAGATGTGCCAGACATTTACAGCCTCATTTAATTCCAAACCACCCTATCACACACATCCCAGCGTCATTTCACCTGTGAAATAGATGCTCACAGAAGTTCAATGTCTGTCTTAAGACACTCAATTAGAAAAACGTGAAGTTAGACTTGGAACCCATGTCTAATCATAATAGACTCTTTGCCCTCTTCACCCCTCCCCTCACTCATTCCTCCCATAATGCAATGCGACCAACACCACTCAAGAGCGCAAGTGCTTGGGTGACAGCTCGGTTTATTTATTAAGACCTGGGTCTTGGCATTTTTCTGAGCGCCAATCATAGGAAACTAATTCTGAGCAAATCATCTGAGGCTGCCTCATGCAATTCCTTTCAATTACTATGAGAAAACTAAAGTGCAGTGATTAAGTGACTGTGCCCTAGCGAGCCCATGAATCAATGCCAGAGGCAGGACCAACACCAACTCATGGTGCTACCAAGATCCTGCAAGGAGAGACTTGTGTCCTAGATGTGGGAGCTGATTATCTCAAGCCCACAAGTTTTCTGGGGACACTCAGGTAAGTGGTAAGGTCTAGAGCGATGGTGCAGGGCAGCACCCCCACCTGTCCTCATGTTTGACCCCAGAGCTCAGTTTCTTTTCAGAAGAGCAGTTCTAGTAATCAAAATCCATAGTGAAAACAGACAGTGGAATGAACAGGAAATAGATTTTCCAGCACCTTTCCAGGCTGACTTCTGAATCTTATTCCAGGACTTCCTGCTCTCCCATCCTCAAGCACTCACAGAATTCTCTGTAACAGTACCAGACTAAACTACTCTTCAAACCACCACCACCCTCAACTCCTTGAACTTATTTTCTAACATGGCTCCTAGGTCTGAACCAGCCTGGTCTATATATAGGGGCCCTACCCCACACACCCTCATATGTGACTTTCTTTGTTCCCAGTTCTGGCTCAATATTCCTGCCATTCTGCCTCCTCCCTCCTATGTTTCTCTTCCCCATATCCTCCAAGCCAGGGGTTATAATCCTAAATGTATCCAGGGGCCTGGAAGATAAGAGAAATGTGTGAAGTGCTGGGTACACAATGACAGGGAATGGTGGAGTGTAGCAAATTAAAAAGTACATGCCCCACCTAAACAAATTCAAATTTTAATAAAAATTTTAAAGCTTTCTACTAATAGAACAAAATACTTATGCAGCCTAGATTTGAAAAGACACCAATTTTCAACCCTTGTCTCAATTCTAATCTGCAGACATTACTTTCTTCAAATTCTGACAAAGTCAAATTTATTTCCCTATTATTATCTTTTTTACTAATAATCCCTCCTTAAACCTTCTTAATTGCCCATAGATTTGTACCATATTATCTGGCTTTTGTATTGCATATACCTTGAGGACAAAAACAATGTATCTATGTTTTATATCCCAACTTTATAGAGCCCCTATCTCAATTTTTTAAAATATATTTATTGATTTTTTACAGAAAGGAAGGGAGAGAGAGTTAGAAACATTGATAAGAGAGAAACATGGATCAGCTGCCTCCTGCGCACTTCCTGCTGGGGATGTGCCCGCAACCAAGATACATGCCCTTGACCAGAATCGAACCTGGGACCTTTTAGTCTGCAGGCCGATGCTCTATCCACTGAGCCAAACCGATCAGGACTCCCTGCCTCAATTTAATTGACCAGCACCTTCAAGAATATAGAGTGTATAGTGTACAAATCATAAAAGAACCCTTATTTGGTTCAATTCCTATTCCTAAGTGTGTAGATTTGAGTCATTGGGACACCCTCACAACTTCCTAACACTGGGGCAGCAGTTAATTTTCTGCTTCCCATAGTTCAGAGGAGAGGGAAACATTCTGTTGTTAATTTTCACAAATGAAAATAAACTGTGTGACTCTCTGAATGACAGAGTCACTGTGACACCCAGCCAGCTACAACTGGACCATTTCTCACTTGTCTCCCAAAAAGCTGTCAACACAGAAGTTAACCTTAATGGCCCATGAGTCCTATCATCTGTTATCCTCTAGTGGACAGAAGGGATATAGCAGACAGTGTGGTCCAGAGTCCAGAGCTCCCTGAGACCTAACTCCAAAAAAAAAAAACACAGTTAACTCACAGAAAAATTGCCCCTTCCATTGTGGTGTTGAGTTGGAGTGTTTATAATTAAAACTGGGAAAAAAAATACAGAGTAATCAAGCTATGGTTTTCTATTGTAGAAGACAAAGTTCATGTTGAAGTAAAATAAGTAGGAGTTAATGATTCATTGGTGTGATATAAAGTGACCAGTGAGCCTGGGAGGAAACCAGGATGTGGTCTTCATGCCATGCAACAAACATGTCATTTCTTAAAAAATAACATTTTACAACATAAACGTATATAAACTTTATAAGTTTTTATTACACAAGTATGTATTCATCTTAAGAAGTACAAACCTTAGATCGGGAGGAAAAGGGAACATATGTAATATTTTCACCAATAAAGCATCTTCACTTCTTAGATAAGCAGTGAAATAAAAATGAAATTACCCAGAAACCACCCTCCATGAAAGGAATACCACCGACAATACTGTGAAGACATCATTCTAGACATTATTAAACACATATGTAGGCACAGGATCTTGTTTTAACAAACAGAGGATCACATTTTGTGTCCAGTTTCACAATTTGTGGCTCCCCCAAGGTGTCCCAGGTCACAGCAGGTGCATGTTTCCTGAAATCATTTCTCACCTCCCGTTCCAGGCACTCATCATGCAAGCTCAAGACTGTGCTAGAAAAGCAAAGCACCTACGTTCCTGAGTGGAGCCCTCCTAGTCTGACTTTTCCAGCTGGCTTAAGCAAGTGATCAATCATAGTACATCATTTTTATTTTTCCATATGCTACTTAAAACAATAAATGTCAGCTTGTGGAACAGAAATTAACATTAATGCTAACTAAAGTAACTGTATTTATCATGGTTTAATTGTTTAATACCCACAACAGTACTGGATTTAAACTTTGTAGATGTGGCATTCTATCCCTGCTCTAATAAATATACTTTAAAATTATATCTATATGAAAGACTTTCCCCTAAAATTATGGGAGATATTTAACACTCTTGACAGAAAATTTCAAATGAAAATTTTACCTGTCTTAGAAACCAAACATGATCACCATTTCTCCTGGCATGTGTACTGTGCCTCATGTTATGAACACACAAGGAAAAGAACAGCATCTACTTAAGAGAAAGCCCTGGTGGTAGGACTGAAGGACGGCATGACCAGATTTAATATTAAAGCAAAACTAAAAACGTCAGGATGGTACTTAAGTGAGCATGATAGGAATGTATTGTTTCCTTATAATGATTTTAAATGGAAATTATAATTCAATCACAAATAAAAGTAAATTGTAGATAGTGAGGCGAACAAATCTGTTTCACTCAGATTCATGGTGATTATCAAATTAGCAGCTACTCATTCACCACTAACCATTTTCAGTCTTCTTGGTCTTAACCGCCCTGAACTGCAGCTTCATGGTGATTACAATGGTGGCAGCTCATCAGGGCTGTATTTTAGCTGTGCTTTTATCTTTTCTGTTTTTCCTTTTCATTGCTTGGCAAAGTAATAGATGGGGGGAAAGAACATTAGAGGAATGAGAACTAGTGCCTGAACCTGTTTTAAAAATTGTGCACCAGCTGAAAACCTGACATCTGGCTCCAAGCTGGGTCTCTCCTCCTCACCTCCACTCCAGCCACACTGGTCTCCCTGCTGTGTCTACACACCAAGCACACACCTGCTCAGGGCCTGTGCATCTGCTAGTCCCTCCACTGGAGCACCCTTCCCACTTACATCTGAAAAAGTTAGTGCTCTACTTCATTAGGGTCAGGATAGGTTGGTTTTTCCCAACTAACCCGTTCTAAAATATCAACTCCTGTCTCTTTCTCTTACTTCACTGTGCTTTGTTCTTTCTTCCCAAAATATCAATCACTGCCTGACTTAATTTGTGGTTTTGTGGGGTTTTTTTATTAAATGAGCCCAATATTCCTCCAGGAATTCAGATGGAGAGGGCCCAGGTGGGTCTGGGAGTCCCTATGCTGAAAGGTTTCCCAGGAGATTTCAATGCATGCCCTGGTAAAGAACACTGATGTAATGGATGGTATAGCTTTTAGAATCAGGTGGTCTGGATTAAAATTCTACTGAGCAAGCCTGGGCATTACAGCTGCAGGTCTGTCAGAAATATGACAGTATTTCTTCAGGTAATGCATTTGAGACAACCTCCGGAACTAAAAAGTACTGTATGAATATTAGTTATTATTGCCCCATTTCTTCTCTAAGATGAACTCCTTATGTTTTAGAGAAAGATAATGTTTATGTAATAATACAATCTATTTTTAATTATAACCACAATCTCTCCGAATCAGACTGTTGTTGTCCTTGTAAACTCTAAATTGTACATCTATTTTTATCTCTGAAGGCAGTGCAAAAGAGAAACAAATAGAATTTACCAGTACTCATACCAAATTCCGATTTACTCAGATCCATATTCTGAAATTCAAAATTGCTAGCAGAGATTTTGCCTGCATTGCCCCAGAGTCGCCTTGATGAAAAGGCAGCCTCTGGCCCTATCCCGCCCTTCCTCCTCACCAGCTGAGGGTAAAGGTGCTGCCCAGAAACACCCAGAGATAGCACTTCAGGAAGCATCAAGCAGAAATGGGGCATTTTGGAAACTTTCGCTCTAATCACCGGAGAGTCCAATGTGCTCCCTGAAGGGGCTGAGTACTGTGTTATAAAAAGAAATCAGTGACTAGAGGCTCAGGCTCAGGTGGCCTACTTGCCTGTACTAAAGAAGAGATCTCAGAACAAAAGTGGCTCTGTGATAGGAAATAGGCCTCCACATAAGGGACGTTTGGTTGCCTTTCAAGACAGAGCTCATCAGGAAAGAACTAAAGGGATATTCTGTTATTCAGGTTTAAGAAACCAAGGAAATAAATATTTTATAAATGTACTCTATTTAAACACCACCAGCTAGGTTTAGTTGGATCAAGAGTGACACCTAGTGGAAAAGCTTTGCTAAACTCCATTCCTTTCCCCGGAAAATCAAATTGATACTGTTGTAATTAGCGAGTTACTAATAACAGAAAAGGAGCAAAGGGAGAGGCCTGACATCATAGGCATGTCATTTGGGCAGCTTCACACTCTCTAAAGAATCACCAGTCCGTTCCCTACAGATTACTGGTGGAAGGGGTCTAACAAAGGGAAGATAGATGCATGTGCAATGAAGTTGGGGTGACTAGGGAAGGTGCTTACCAGTCAAACTTGGAAACAGAAATTATGGGCCAGAATGGGCAGGGCCACTACAAGCCCCTGAAAATTTGGGGATACCTAATCCCCAAAACAAAGGAGTTCACTTTCTTGTGACTTTGGCTCTTGGCTCATGGGATTCTCTTGCTCCTACTTCCTGCATTCACCTGTGTTTCGTCCAAGTCTGTGGCCCCGCAGACTGTACTTGCAATGGGCTGATAGACTGCAGCAGAACCAGCTAAGTTAGCCTGATGCTTGATGGGACTTGGCTCAACATGGAAAAGAAACTCTGGATGCTGCCTCTGATTCTAGCCCCATCCATACTTCTTCCTTGGTGGGACAAAAGGAAATGGGACCTTGGAAACTCGAGGGCATAAGTCCACAGAAATAAATCTTTCTATGATATCTCATTCTTCAGTGCGAGTCTCATAAAGTTATTTTTCTTGTGACATCTCAAGAAGCTCAGTCCCATGAGCAATATGTGGGGGCAAGGCCTTCTCCGACCAGCAACAAAATTAATTTATAAAATTTTTCCGCAATGCCAATGTCTTTGAAATTCACACCAAAAATCCTGTAACTTCAATCTCTGTGATAAAAACAGCAAAGGGACTGACAGACTGGAACTAGCTTTAAAACATATATGTACAAAGAAACTGATTAAGAAAGGAAACAGGAAAACAAATCTTGGTCCCCAATTTCTTTAGCACCATGTAAAATTTTTATATCAGATGGAGAGAGAATGATTTGAATTTTGCTGTGAATTTGTGAGAATGTTTCAGATTGGAATCAGGTGAAAACCAGGGACCACTAATTCTAGAAACCTTGCTGAGTGGCCTGGCCCAGGGCAATTGGTCCCTTTGTCTTGTGAGTTCCAAGAATCCACTCTTACCCAGAGATTCTGCAGTTCACATGTCCCAGCTTACACCAAGCAGAGACATCTGGATGCTACCTTGGGCTGCTAACTCCATATACTTTCACCATTTTTTTCTGACCCTAAAATGAGGGCATATAAACCTAAATCCAGTCCAATAAAGGAGCCAGAAACTGCTCCAGGAAACTTAAGATACTCACTTGCTGTAACTATGTAGATAGTATTTACCCCGTTTGACTTTCAGAAAGAATTTCTTTTGTTTCCTAATGTCCTCTGGGATATTTTGCTTCCTCCACCTCACCCCAGGAATAACCATTTGCTGTTATTAAGGAAGGATTTTACGAGCCCCTCAGTAAACTCACTGTGCCTCTCTGGTGCTCCCAGCTTTCTATTATTTGCTCATCCTTTCCTGGTGTGATTGCTGCTTTCTCACCCACACTCCTCTCCACTGCCTTCTCACAGGAAAACATCTGGCCCGCAGGTCATATAAGGCCCCCAAAATCATTTGGTCTGGCCCTGCCAAGGCATTAGGGGTGAGCTAATTAAATGTTTGACCAAATATAGCAACTAATTCTTAAGCTGATAATTTTGTATGGTCCTTGTGGTAGAGAAAGGTATTTATTTTTGTAGTTTAGAGTGGTTTTGTCTTTGTCTTTACCTTTTTCCAAACACAGTCAGCATGGCCTGTCTAGGCATCGTTTGTACTCTGGACAGCTAATGTTCACTTGGAAGCAGCATGGTCCAGCCATCTCTCTATCCAGGGAAACACCAGGGAAGCTTCCTCTCAGTTCAATGAATACCAAGGTGTGTGTGCACATGCATATTTTTACAAACACATGGCTACACATACTGTGCAATAATCTGCTTCATCTATTGACAAAAGTTTTACATGACAGGATTCATTACATCTCTTTTAAAAATGGGCTTCTATTGTGCAGGTGAGCATGCATGTTTAACTAATCCTATATTGCTTGACATCTACAATGTTTTCCTTTGTGTGTGTGCATGTGTGTTTATAATCAATGATGTAATGAACATCTCTCTATTGAAGGCTTTGTGTACACCTTTAGTTATCTCCTTAGGATCAATTTCTAGAGGTTGGATTGCTAAGTAAGAATGGATCATAGTTCTGAAGTTTTTGGTAATATCAAATTACCCTTAAAATTTGTTACAATATACACTCTCCTAAAGCAGTACGGGAGGGTGATTTTAGCCTAGTTTCTTTCAGTGTCCTTTATTTTGTGGTTATTTTTATCCAGTTCACATTTCTCAGATTTATCACCTCCACAGAAGTCCAGATGGTCCCAATATGTTAGTGAGAATAAGACTGCCACTTGAATTGCCCATAAGGTAAGAGGTTTTTGTTTTGTTTTGTTTTGTTAAATTTATCTATTTATTGATTTTGAGACAGAGAGAGTAGACAGGAGACAGAGAGCATAGAAGGGAAACAGAGAGCAAGAAAGTGACATCAATTTTGTTCAACTTATCCGTGCATTCATTGGTTGCTTCTTATATGTACCCTGATTGGGGGTCAAAACCTCAACCTGGGATAATGCTCTAACCAACTGAGCCACCTGGCTGGGGCTCAATAAAGAGTTTTTATGACTACTATTTAAGTAAAAAAAAAACAAAGGTAATGTTCTATTGATAGTAAATCTGGACTGATTTTCCTTCACAAAACACAGCATATTAAAGTTAAGTTTTTACTCAAAGAAAGAGTACCTTGACATATGAGCAGTGAGGAAATGAGAATAACCAGGTAGATAGCTCCTGAGAAAATTGGCTGATGTGGGGAGGTGCAGTACCACCAGTAATCCAGGATGAGTAAACCCCTTCAAGGTAAACTTTTTCCATGGATATTTTCTATTTAAATACATTCCCATACAGAGAAACATTTCAAACCACCTGATGACCCTCCCTAGATTGGAGGCATTGAAGAGTGCAGCAGATCTTTGAGAAAACAAATACAAAAGAAAAAGAGATTACAGATGTATTTAAAAATGGTGGCAGAGTAGGAGGATACTACATGGACATGTTCCCAGGAACAAGCTGAAATTATAACTGAAATACATAAAGGTTTCTGAATAATCAATGGAAAACTCATAAGAGAGAACCGTGATACACAAGGACTGAAGGTGGAGACCACATAGAAACCTTGATAGGATGGGTGGAGGCATGAAAGGGCTGGCTGGGCACCCACAGATGTCAACTGAAGTTCCAGACAGATATCTCAGCTATAGGGGGGGGGAGTCACTGAGAACTCTGGGATTTAATCCTGAAGCTGGGCTCCCCAGCAGAGAGCACCAAATCTGAGGAGGGTACCCATATAACATCAAGCTGTGAAAAGCAGTGGGGTGCTGTCTGCCAAGGAGTGGCAGCTGAAAGTTCGGGCACCCTCTTAAAGGCCAACACTCAAAAATTCCTGTGGAGCCACCCATCTTGTGCTCTGACAGAGGGAGGGTGAAGTGGACTGGAGTTGTGAGAGCAGAACCTAGGGCTGGGCTCTCAGGAGATGGAGCTCAGAAGGCAAACACCCCAAGTTTTCTGGGCTGAGTCATTCCCTCACGTGGTGGAAGACATCTTTTCCCACACAGACATTTGCCTGACCTAGGGGAAAGAAAGTCAATACATTCTATTGGAAAACACTTTGCCCTGAGGCCACTTAAGGGATTAAAAATAACAATTAGCCTCCATGCAGAAACAACTGACCCACCCTGTTGAAAAAACTCTCACCACACCTAAGGACAATTGCCTGGGGGAAATTCAACTAGGAGTCTGTAGCCACAGGCAGTCTCTTGAGGCTTTGAGTCTTTTCCTGATCCAATTAGTCAGAAACAGCCTTTAACATTGTCCTGCACTAGAAATTGAGACGTGTAGAGGATCTACCTAATACATAGTCACAAACCCAAATGGACAACCAAAATGAGGAAACAAAGAAAAAAAAATCCAAATGAAAGAACTAGAAGAAGAAATAAATGAAGCAGTGATAAGAAATTTATCTGAAACAGAGTTCAGGGTAATGATGTTAAAAATGCTCAAAAATATGAAAAAAGATATAGTAACTATGAAAAAGAACAGTCTGAGATAAAGAATGACATAACACAAATAAAGAACACATTGGAAGGAGTACACAGCAGATTAGGGGAAGATGAGAGTTGAATTAGAAGACAGAGTTGAAAGTATCACTCAATAGTCACAAGATGATTGCAGGAACATCAGAAGGAAGTCATCATGGATAATGGGCAGAGAAGCAAAAAAGAAAAAAACAATTAAAAAACAGTAGGACAGTTTAAGGGAGCTATGGGACAATATGAAAGTAACAATATTAGAATAGTAGGTGTGCCAGAAGAGGCAGAAAGGGAGAAAGGAATAGAGAAGGTGTTTGAAGAAATAATGGTAGAAAACTCCCATAACCTGGTAAAGGAAAAAGTCACACAAGTTCAGGAGGCACAAAAAACCCCAAATAAGAAGAACCCAAACATACCCATGCCCAGGCATATCATAATTAAAATGCTAAAAAATAAAGACAAAGAGAGAATCTGAAAGGCAGCAAGAGAAAAGAAAACTGTTACCTACAAAGAAGTTTCCATAAGGCTGACACCTGATTTCTCAACAGAAACTCTACATGCCAGAAGGGAATGGCATGCAGTACTCAAGGTAATGGAAAGCAAGGATTTGAGACCAAGATTACTATATCCAGCAAGGCTAGATGGTCAAATAAAGAGCTTCCAGACAAAAAAAAAACAAAACAAACAAACAAACAAAAAAAACACCCTAAAGGAGTTCATCACCACCAAGTCAGCATTACAAAAAAATGCTAAAGGGCCTTAACCGGTTTGGCTCAGTGGATAGAGGGTCAGACTGCAGATTGAAAGGTCCCAGGTTCGATTCTGGTCAAGAGCATGTACCTTGGTTGTGGGCACATCCACAGTAGGGAGTGTGCAGGAGGCAGCTGATTAATGTTACTTTCACATCAATGTTTCCAACTCTCTATCCCTCTCTCTTCCACTCCATAAAAAATCAATAAAATATATTTTTTTAGAAAAATGCTAAAGGATTGCTGAGAAGAAGAAACATAGAGAGAAACCTAGCCATACAGAATTAAAATGTCTATAAATAAGTACTTCTCAATAACTCTAAATGTAAATGGATTAAATGCTCCAATAAAAAGGTATAGGTTATCTGAATGAATATAAAAACATATCCCAGGACTCGAAAAAATGGCAGCTGGCAGGATAGAGGTGAGGGATAGGAAGTGAGTGAGTGAGAGGATGAAAGGAAAGTGTGTGGTGTGTGTGTGAGTGAGGGAGGGACAGTTAAATCCAGCAGGAGCAGCAGAGGATGGCAGATCAGGCTCTGTGGGACAGGGAGAGACTACCACCACGGCAGGCACTCCCCGGATTGCGGGACTCGGGCATAGAGCCCACACCATCTTGAAGGGGAGAGCGGCCTCTTCTAGGAACTCATCAGCACCATCACCCAGATAGGACTTGGACATTGCCTGCGTGACCTGCAAGCCACACCAGCCAAAATCCTGCTGTCCCACCCACAGACTTGCAGGCCCTGGGATCTCCACCTCCAAAGGAGCACCATACCCAAGCACTAAGTGCAGCCTCCCCCTCCCCAGCAGCAGACCTCTGACATTCGCACATCTTCAGCTCACAGATCTCCAAGGCTCACCACTCCTTAGATTCCTCTAAGGAAGCACTGTGAACCCCAGCTGGGTGTGATTTTGTACAGGCACAGGCGCACTGCGCTCCAGTAAAAATTCTGAATTCCCTCTGCCTGAATAATTTCCCACACATACCCAGCTACACAACTTTAGCAACAGGGCCTTTCTGCACCAGGGACCCTCAGAGTGTGTCAGAGCTCAGCAACGGCAAATGCACACAGTTGCTCATGCCCCCTGAGCCCATCTACCAAAAGGGCACCTTGGGAAGTCTCAGTGAACCTCCACTGGGTTTGATCTTAGACAAATAGGAATGCACTCCCCTGGACAGTAGAAACTCTGAATTCACCCATCATAGATACCTCTCCAAAGATGCCTCGATTAAGTGTGTCAAGGCCCTTCAGAGTGCTTTAATGTGCCTGCACTAGCAAACTCATTATGGGTGCTCCTGTGTGCCACCACTGGGAACACACACCTGTCCACCACAGGTACATCAGCAAAATCTGAGTTTCCCCACCCCACAGCTGCAGAATTCTGGACACTACTGTTGCATGCTTTTCTAGAATGCAGGTCTCCCAAGACCATCGCTCCACAGGCAGGCCTGGTGTCCTGCTTTGAGCCCCACTGGACATGCACTTAAACAAACAGGGGTGCGCTGCTGGGCTGTAGAGATGTTAAATTTCCTCTTCTGAGATACCTGCTCACAGACACTGTAATCCAGTGGCTTTAGTGCCAGAGCCCTTCAGAGAGTGTCAGTACAACCTGCTGACAAACACATCGCAGGTGCCCCTGTGAACTGCTGCTGGGATTGCACGTATCCAACCATGGAGGCAGCAGCAAAAGCTGACTCTGCCCACCCACAACTACAGAACTCTGGACACCACAGTTCCAGAAGTCAGGTCTTCTGAACTCCACCACCCCAACAGACAATTCCTGGGTGCCACTGTGAGTCTCCGCTGGGCATGCATGATTTCAACCAAGGGCACAAGAGAGAAAAAATTGGGACACCCCCTCCATGGCTGCTGACTTCTAGACACCTCAGTGGTACCTTTCCAGCTCACACACCTACATCAAGAGAACCCAAATAACTCAAGTAGGGAGCTACACTAGACTACCAAACCCAGGAGACCTGAGAGGTCACACCAGTTGCATCATACCCCCAAAAAAAACTGGGTATCAAAGCAATTGGAGCTACAATTAAAACATTTCCAAAACATGGAAAGACAAAAAAGCAGTTCACAAAGGAAAGAAAAAGAGGAATCACCAGAAAGGAAGTTACATGAAATTGAAGCTACTAACTTTTTAGAGAAAGAATTCAGAGTAATGGTTATAAGGATGCTCAAATGGCTGGATGACAAATACAGACAACTCAATGAGAATTATAAGGACCTGAATGAGAATGTCACCAACATGGAAAGTAACCAAGAAAAAATGAACAACAACATAGCTGCAATAAAGAACACAGTTGCTCAGGGGACATGAGCAACTGTGTGCGTTTGTCTGGCTTAAACAGCAGACTGGAAGAGGCTGAGAATCACATCAGGAATTAGAAGACAAGGTAGGAAAAAACACACAAACACAGGAGCAAATGGAAAAAAAGACTTAAAGAGCAAGAGGAGAGCCTAAGGGAGCTTTGGGACAATGCAAAATGAAACAATATTCGCTTAATAGCGGTACCAGAAGGAGAGGAGGAGAAGCAAGAAATAGAAAACCTGTTTGAAGAAATAATGGCAGAAAACTTCCCTGATACTGGCAAAAAGAAAACTACACAAGTCCAAGAAGCACATAGAGTCCCAAACAAGATGAACCCAAAAGACCAACACCAAGACACATCATAATTAAGTTGGCAAACACCAAAGACAAAGTAAGAATCTTAAAGACTGCCAGAGAGAGACAGAAATTTACCTACAAGGGATCTTCTATTAGAATATCAGCTGATTTCTCAACAGAAACACACCAGGCAAGAAGAGAATGGAATGAAATATACAAAGTGATACAAAGCAAGGGAATGAATCCAAGAATACTACACTCAGCAAGGCTATCATTCAAAATTGAAGGTGAAATCAGAACAGACAAAAAAGGGGTAAGAGAGTTTATTAGTACCAAGTCAGCAATGCAAGAAATGCTAAAGGGACTGCTGTAAAAAGAAGAAACAGAAAGACAAGAAGAAATACAAACATCTACTCTAATAAAAGTGTGATATTGAAATTAACTGTTTCTCCAGGATGCCTAAGCCACGCCCACCAGCCAAATCCATGCCCACCAGCCTATCAGAGTGGCTGTATGCAAATTTATCCAGCCAAGATGGAGGCCAGCAGCCATGGAAAGAGCAGCGGCAGGTGAGGCATGGACAGTGGCGGGCAGCAGCATGGGCAGTAGCAGTGGCGGCCACAGCAAGATCTGATGCGCATGGGGACCTGGCCTGCAGGGCAAGCCAGCCCCACACCCCAGGGGCTGCGAGCCCCACGTTGGCTGGTGCTGCTACCTCTGGGATCCAAGGCACGTGGGGACCCGGCCTGCAAGGAAGGGCAGTTGTGAGGGACCCAGGCCTACAAGGGAGGGCAGTTGGGGATAACCAGGCCTGAAGGGGAGGATAGTTGGGGGGACCAGGCTGGCTGGGATGGACAGTTGGGGGTGACGAGGCTGGCAGAGGGCTGTTGGTGGGGATCCAGGCCTGCAGGAGAGGACAGTTGCAGGGGGACCCAGGCCTGTAGGTGAGGGAAGTTGGGATGGACCCAGGCCTGCAGGGTAGGGCAGTTGTGGGAGACTTAGACCCATAGGGGAGGACAGTTGGGGGGAACCACCCTGGCATGGGGAAGGCAGTTAGGGGCAATCAGGCTGACACAGGAGCAGTTAGGCATTTATTAGGTTGGCAGGGGAGTGGTTAGGGGCAATCGGTCATCAAGAGGTTGGCAGGCAGCAGTCCTGGATTATGAAAGGGACATCCAATTGCAGATTTAGGCCCGATCCCACAGTGGGGATAGGCAGTCGGACATCCCTCAAGGGATCCCTGATTGGAAAGGGTGCAGGTTGGTCTGAGGAACACCACCACCACCTCCTACCCCCACTCCATGCACGAATTTCGTGCACCAGGCCTCTAGTTAAAAATAAAAATGACCACAAATGAGTACTTTTCAATAATAACATTAAATATAAATGGATTAAATGCTTCCAATCAAAAGACACAGGGTAGCTGAATAGATAAGAAAGCATGACCCATATATTTGCTGCCTGCAAAAGACCCACCTCAGAACAAAGGATTCACACAGACTGAGAGTGAAGGGATGGAAAAAATTTGTTCAGGCAAATGGAAATGATCAAAAAGCTGGGGTTGCAATACTTATATCTGACAAAATAGACCTCAAAGTAAAGGCCATAACAAGAGATAAGGAAGGCCACTACATAATATTAATGGGAGCAATTCACCAAGAAGATATAACTCTAGTAAACATATATGCATCCAATACAGGGGCACCCAAATACATAAAAAAAACTTCTGGATGATATCAAGGGAGAGATCAATAGCAATACAGTCATAGTAGGGAACTTTAATACCCCAGTGACACCACTGGATAAATCCTCTAAACAAAAAAAAATCAGCAAAGAAACAGCAATCCTAAATGTCTCACTAGATCAGATGGACTTAATTGACATCTTCAGAATATTTCACCCCAAATCTACAGAATATGCATTCTTCTCCAGTGCACATGAGACATTTTCAAAGATAGACCATATATTGGGACACAGGCAAAGTCTCTTCAAATTCAAGATAATAGAAATCATAACAAGCATCTTTTCAGATCACAATGGCATAAAACTAGAAATCAACTACAACAACATTGAAAAAATATTAATAAACACTTGGAGGCTAAATATCATGTTATTAAAAAATGACTGGGTTACCAGAGAGATCAAAGAAGAAATAAAAAGCATCCTGGAAACAAGTGACAATGAAAACACAACAATGCAAAATCTATGGGACACAATGAAAGCAGACCTGAGATGGAAATTCATAGCTCTACAGGCCTATCTCAAAAAAAGAAAAGAAAAAAAAAAAGAAAAACTGGTAATATCTAACTCTACAACTCAAAGAGTTAGAACGAGTGCAATAAGAAAAGGCCACAGTATCCAGAAGGAAGAAAATAATAAAGATCGGAGCAGAAATAAACAACATAGAGACCGAAAAAACAATACAAAAGATCAACAAAACCAAGAGCTGGTTCTTTGAAAGGATTAACCAGATTGATGAACCCTTCACCAGACTCACCAAGAAACAAAGAGAGATGACCCAAATAAACAAAAACAGAAATGAAAGAGGTGAAGTAACAACTGACCCTACTAATATACAAAGGATTGTCAAAAAATACTATGAACAACTCTATGCCAACAAACTGGACAACCTTGATGAAATGGACACATTCCTAGAAAAATATAATCTTCCAAAACTCAATCAGGTAGAATCAAAAAACCTGAATAGGCCAATAACTACTGCTGAAATTGAAATAGTAATCAAAAAACTTCCAGCAAATAAAAGCCCTGGACCAGATGGCTTCACAGGGGAGTTTTACCAAACAGTCAAAGAAGAACTAAAGCCAATCCTTCTCAGACTATTCCAAAAAATTCAAAAGGAAGGCACACTTACAAGCTCCTTCTATGAAGCCAGCATTACCCTAATCCCAAAATCAGATAAAGACAACACAATGAAAGAGAATTACAGGCCAATATCCCTCATGAACATAGATGCCAAAATCCTCAACAAAATTCTAGCAAACTGGATCCAGCATTACATTAGAAAGATCATACACCATGAATAAGTGGGATTTATTCCAGGAATGCAAGGCTGGTACAATATCCACAAATCAATAAACATGATACATCACATAAACAAATTCAGAGACAAAAATCACATAATCATATCGATTGATACAGAAAAGGCATTTGACAAAATCCAACACTTTTTCTTGATAAAAACTCTTAGCAAAGTGGGAACAGAGGGATCACACCTCAACATAATAAAAGCCATATATGACAAACCTACAGTCAACATCATACTCAATGGGCAAAAACTAAAACCATTTCCCTTAAGAACCTAAGTACACTGTTTACATTTATAATTCCAGTTCATTGAGTTGGCGTTTTTTTAAGAAAGGTGGTTAAAATCATTAAGAATTCAAGTGTATAGAGCTTAGAATACTATGTGAATGAGGTTAAGACTCTTAGAATTCACAATGTAGACCCTTGGGTTGTATAGGAATATATAGAAAACACAATAAATACTTGTAAATAGAGCCTGAAAATCCAAAGGACATTTCTAAAACACTGAGAATTCACATTCAAACAGCTGTGAAAAGATGAGTATACTGTATACATTTACAACTCTAGCTGAATGAGTTGGTGGTTTTTTAAGAACCCTGGTTAAAAACACTAAGAACTCAAGTGTATGGAGCTTTGAACACTATGTGAATGAGGTTAAGAATCTTAGAATTCACAATGGTAGATCCTGGAATTATATTGGAATATATAGGAAACTCTAGAAATACTTGTAAATAGAGCCTTTAAATCTGAAGGACAGTTTTAAAACACTGAGAATTCATGTTCAAAAAGCTGTGAAATAGTGCAATATTTACATTTGTAATTCCAGTTCAATGCATTGGCTTTTTTTAAGAAACATTGATAAAAACCTAAGAATTCAAGTGTATAGAGCTCAGAAGAACATGTGTATCTGGTTAAGTCACATAGAATTCACTATTATAGACACTGGAATATAGGAAGGTACATGAAATGCGAGGAGTACATGTAAATGGAGACTTAATATCTTTAGGGTAGTGTTAGAACACTGAAAACACATGTGAAAACAGCTGTGAAATGATGAGTACTCTGTTTACATTTGTACTGCTGGTTCAACGATTTGGAATTTTTAAAGAATTCGGGTTAAATACATTAAGAATTCAAGTGTATAGAGCTTAGAACACTATGTGAATGAGGTTAAGACTCTTATAATTCACAATGGTAGACCCTGGAGTTTTATGGAAATATATAGAAAACACAAGAAATACTTGTAAATAGAGTCTTAAAATCTTTAGGGCAGTGTTAGAACACTGAAAACTCACGTTCAAAGAGCTGTGAAAAGAGGAGTATACTGTTTATAATTCCGGTTCAATGCATTGGCTTTTTTAAAGAAAGATGGTTAAAACTTTTAAGAATTCTAGTGTATAGAGCTCAGAACACTATGTGAAAGACAGTAAGACTCTTAGAATTCACACTGGTAGACTCTGAAGTTGTATTGGAATATATAGGAAACACTAGAAATACTTGTAAATAGATCCTTACAATCTGAAAGACAGTTCTAAAACACTGAGAATTCATGTTCAAACAGCTGTGAAAATATGAGTATACTGTTTACATTTATAATTCCTTTTCAATGAGTTGGCATTTTTTAGAAACGTGGTTAAAAACCTTAAGAATTCAAGTGTATAGAGCTCAGAACAACATGTGAATCAGGTTAAGACAGGTACAATTCACTATTATTGATAATGGAATTGTATTGGAATGTACATAAAATGCTAAGAGTGCATGTAAGTAGAGACTTAATATCTTAATGGCAGTGTTAGAACACTGAAAATTTGCGTGAAAATAGCTGTGAAATGTCGGGTATATTGTTTACATTTGCAATTCTGTTTCAATGAGTTGGGGTTTTTTTAAGAAACGTGGTTAAAAACCTTAAGAATTCAAGAGTAGAGAGCTCAGAATGGCATGAGAATTACATTAAGACACATAGAATTCACTATTATGGAAACTGAAATTGTATAGGAATGTACATGAAACACTAGGAGTACAGGTAATTAGAGCCTTAATATCTTTAGGGCAGTGTCAGAATGCTGGAAACTGATTGTTTTCACCAACCTTGGTTACTCTGAAAGGTCAGAGCTATGCACCCATTAAGTTGAAAAATTGTTAGTTAAAGCAAACCCCTACCTGTTACTTACATGTAAATTCTTGCTGCCTGTTTATTGTCTGAATTTCCTGCCTAGGGATATGGTTGTTTTCTCAGAGACTCAATAAAAGGCTGGTGAGACCCAGGCACCAGTGGGCAGTGGGCAGTCTAACCTACTAGAGGAAGGCTCCACACCTGGTCCCCCAGTTTCCAAATTGATTCTCTTCTAGTTTCTCTCTCTTCATTTTGTGTGCGGCCTCCTTCAGAACTCGAACCCTGAACAGGAACCCTGAACCACCCTGGATGTGTAAGGGGCTCCCACATTAGAATACTGAAAAGTCACATTAAGACAGCTGTGAAATGACAAGTACACTGTTTACATTTATAATTCCAGTTCAATGAGTTGGCGTTTTTTAAAGAAACATGGTTGAAAATCTTAAGAATTTGTTTTTTAGAGCTCAGAACACGATGTGAATGAGGTTAAGACTCAGAATTCACAATGGTAGACCCTGGAGTTGTATAAAAATACATAGGAAACACTTAAAATACTTGTAAATAGAGCCTTAACATCTTTAGGGCAGTATAAGAACACTATAAACTCACCTTAAAACAGCTGTAAAATGATGAGTATACTGTTTACATTTATAATTCCGGTTCATTGAGTTTGCCTTTTTTAAGAAACATGGTTAATATCCTTAAATATTCAAATTTATAGAGCTCAGAACACTATGTGAATGAGGAAAAATTCTTAGAATTCACAATGTTAGACCCTGCAGTTGTATAGGAATATATAGGAAACACTAGAAATACATGTAAATAGAGACTTAAAATCTGAAGGACAGTTCTAAAACACTGAGAATTCATGTTGAAACAACTGTGAAATGACAAGTATACTGTTTATATTTATAATTCCAAATCAATTTGTTGGGTGTTTTTTTTTTTTTTTAAGAAAAGTGGTTAAAAACCTTAACAATCAAGTTGATAGCACTGAGAACACTATGTGAATGTGGTTAAAACTAGAGTTCGCAATGTTAGACCCTGGAGTAGATAAGATACACTAAGAATACATGTAAAAAGAGCCTTAATATCTGAAGAACAGTTCTAAAACACTGAGATTGCACATTCAAACAGATGTGAAATCTGTGGATGTGTAAAGTTGTAATGTGGTATGGTCTGAAGCTGTCCACTGGGTGTACTGGCTCTGGGGCCTCATGAGTGGTCAAAGTCAGCCACCACCTGGGGTCACTTGGCAGGAACTACGGTGTGTTCTGCAGATGGCTGCTACTTGTACTGGGCTTGGAAATGCCCAGGCAAGACCAAAGTGCCTTGAGCCCCTTATTGATAGGTATGGGGCACACTGATAGCAGCTGCTGCTTGTTTAAGAGATTTTAAGAAAGTCTAAAGCCTGAGACAGGACATGCATTCCTATGGAAAAACCACTGCAAACAGCTTAGGTGAGTCTGAAAATTGGCTGGGGAGGGGTCTCAGGGAATCACCACAACAGAGCAAACAATGTGAGCCATGCTGATGGAAACTCATAGCTGCTAGTCAGTTCTGTGATGAGGGAGGTCTCAGCATAGGAATAATGACCCCTGAGAGCACCTCTGTCTTGGAGAATGCTGCCCCTGAGTTCTTGCTTCAATGTTAGACAATCCAATTCCTCCCCTATATCTCTGGATCATCCAATCAATTGCCCTGGTGCTGGGGCTCAGAGTGAGTGAGTACATGTAAATTCATATGCTGACTCTTTAAGAGGAACTGCCTGGGTCTACAGCAACCTCTGTTTTACTCAACCACAATCCCCACTGGTTTTTACAGCCTGAAGTTACAGGGACTTCTCTCCAAGCTCTGGATCCCTAGGTTGGGGGTCTGGTGTGTGGCTTGTTACCCTTGCTCTTCAAGGGAGGTCTCTACAGCCCATATATCCCTCCCAATTGAAAAGAAAATGCCACAGTTGGATTTCAGACCATCTCATTCTGCACCTCTGCTCTTCCTACCAGTCTCTATGTGCTTTCTTCTTTACTTCTGGAGGACTTCCATTCAGCCAGCTTTCAGGTGGTTCTGAGTGATGGTCTACATTTTAGTTTGTAATTTTGATATGGTTGTGGGAGGTGGAAAGTACCAGAATTTACCTATCCTGCCATCTTGATTCCTCCCTGTCAATTCTTAATGTCAATACATTTCTTTGCATAAATTCAATAAGACCATTTTCAAACCATGTGGTCTTATAAACCAAGATTTTTATTAAACTACTTTGAAAGTGCATATAAGCATAAGTGATGGATGTGGACAACAGGGGGTGAGGGGAAGGGCAGGATTGTGGGGATGAGGGGATATTAGGGGTATAAGGACACATTTGTAATATCTTAATCAATAAAGGGAAATATATATAAATATATTATAATATATAAATAGAAATATATTAAACACATATATAAATATATATAAATATATATATTTCCCCTTACTGATTAAGATATTACAAATATGTATATACTAGGGGCCTGGTGCACAAAAATTTGTGCACTCAGGAGGTCCCTCAGCCTGGCCTGTGCCCTCTCGCAGTATGGGACCCCTTTGGAGATGTCCACCTGCTGCTGTGCCTGGTCAGCCTGGGTGAGGGGCTGATGGCTGTTTGCAGGCTGGCCAAGCCCCCCAGTGTGGATCCTCATCCCATTGGGGTGTGGCCAGCCTGGGTTATGGGCTGAGGACCGTTTTCAGGCTGCCCACAGTCCCTTCAGGTTTTGAGTTCCTACTGGGGTACCTGGACAGCCTGGGTGAGGGCCTGAGGGCCATTTTCAGGCTTTCAGGCTGCCCACAGCTCCCATTGACCCAATGTCCCAACAAGGCTGGTTGGAAGCAGATTTCTGGGGTTTATCTTCTATAATTGATACACTGTTCCTTTAAGCTGGGGCCTAGGCAAGTAACGAAACCTCCTCTCTGCTTCAGCTCTGCCTTCTATAATGAAACAATGTTTCCTTTAGAAGTCAGGCCCAGCCTGCTGTTTGCTTCAGCTTCTGAGTCTTCTAGAATTGATACTTTGTTGCAAATATGTTATTCCCTGGAGCGGAGAGAAGCCCAGGCAGCCGGCAAACAGTTTAAGTCCTGCTGCAATGAAAACTGCCTGCTTACTCAGCTCCCTGAGTGCTGGCATCCATGTTGGCCGGGTTAATTTGCATACAGTCACTCTGATTGGCTGGTGGGCGTGGCTTAGGCAGCCCAAAGGGATGGTCAATTTGCATATTATGCTTTTATTATATAGGATATACATATACATATGTATATATATGCATATACATATATTCCTATGTAATAAAAGGGTAATATGCAAATTGACCCTAACAGCAGAACCACTGGGAATGACTGGTCACTATGACACACACTGACCGCCAGGGGGAGATGCTCAATGCAGGAGCTGCCCCCTGGTGGTCAGTTCACTCCCACAGGGGGAGCTCTGCTCTGCCATAAGCCAGGCTAATGGCTGCTAGTACAGCAGTGGTGGTGGGAGCCTCTCCCACCTCCTTAACAGCGCTAAGGATGTCTGACTGCAGCTTAGGCCTGCTCCCTGCTAGCAAGTGGACATCCCCTGAGGGCTCCCAGGCTACCAGAAGGATGTATGACTGCCACTTTAGGCCTGATCCCCCGGGGAGAAGGCCTAAGCCAGCAGGTGGACATCTCCCAGGGGTTCCAGACTGTGAGAGGGTACAGGCTGGTCTGAGGGACGCCCCTTGAGTGCACAAATTTTTGTGCACTGGGCTTCTAGTATAATCTAATAAAAGCGTAATATTGAAATTGACTATTTCTTTGGGATGCCTAAGCCACACCCACCAGCCAATCAGAGTGACTGCATGCAAATTAACCCAGTCAAGATGGAGGCCAGCAGTCATGGAGCTGCTAGAGTAAACAGGCAGCTTCCATTGCAGGAGTAAAACTGTTTGCCAGCTGGGCTTCTCCCAGCTCCAGGCAACAACATATTTGCAACATTGTCTCAATTATGAAGCCTTGGAGCGATAGAGGAAACTGCCTGCCTAGAGTCTACTAAGGCAACATTCTTTCAATTATAGAAGCCACGGGCTGAAGCTGACAGGAGGCTTCGTTACCTGCCTAGGCCTTACCTTAAAGGAACAGTATAGAAGATAAACAAACCCCAGAAACCTGCTTTCCGCCAGCCTTGCTGGGACATTGGGTCAATGGGAGCTGTGGGCAGACTGAAATTCTGAAAACAACCATCAGCCCATCACCCATGCTGGCTACACCCCAGTGGGGTGAGGGTCCCCACTGGGGGGCTTGGCCAGCCTGCAAATAGCCATCAGCCCCTCACCCAGGCTGGCCAGATACCCCAGTAGAGACCCAAAACCTGAAGGGACTGTGGGCAGCTTGAAAGCCTGAAAATGGCCCTCAGGCCCTCACCCAGCTGGTCCCTCACCCCACTGTGGGTGTGGCAAGCCTGCAAACAGCCATCAGCCCCTCATCCAGGCTGACCAGGCACGCCAGCAGGTGGACATCCCCAGAGGGGTCCCAGACTGCAAGAGGGCACAGGTCGGGCTGAGGGACCTCCGGAGTGCACAAATTTTTGTGCACCACGCCCCTAATGTATATATAAAGAGTGATTCTCAAAGCTAATCAAAGCCCCCTTCAGTAATGGCTTGGAACCTTGCTTGATCACATGGTTCATGGCAGTCTTTCCAGGTAAGGAACAAAAGTAGTTTTTCTGAAAGATGGAAGGAAAGGAACCTCAAGATATCTTTGGGGACCTTAAGGACTTGATTAATTTACCTAAACCTACAGGTATTACAAAAAAAAACAAACAAACCCTGATGGCAACTATGGCCATGACTTCTCAGCCCTGAGGGGCTGACTATATCTCAACCTAAAGAGGCCTTGTAAGATTCCAGCAAAGCATATTTGAAAGGTCTCTTGTGATCAATTTGAAGAAGCTGTATGATCTATGTAATCAATTACTATTCTTGTTGTGATTATGCAAATAATCAGACCATAATAAATCTGCACTTAATGTAGTCTCTTTGAAAGTGATGGTAATCTTAGGAAGAAAAAAATTCTGTTTCAATGGAAACTACAATGCCCAATTGTGAGTACTGAACTCCAGTACAGTGAACTGTCTCCAAAGTTTTGTTTTGAAGGCTGTGTCTATATGAAATACAGATCTCAGCACTTGATGACATAACCAGAGATGTTCTAAATGCAGATAATCTATTAGATTGTCATTCCTTGTTTTCATTCCAGCAAATCCTTGCATTTAGAAATCTTCTCAACTGGTTTATAATTTACTATATTGATTAACTTTGAGTTCTTTCTGTTTTCATAGGGTATATGCTGATGCCCTTATTTACCTGATTACTTATACACACAGTATAAGCCTCACTTTAGAAGCCATCTGAATCACCATTTCCTGAAATGAGACTCAATGATTAGATCTTATGGTTGAGTCAATGAAACATGGACAGTCTATCAGCTTTGCCTGAAACTGCTTTCCCTTTTATGTACTATGCACTATATATATCTTGCAATAATTGTCTTGACTTGATTTGTAATAGTGAAAATTGAAAACTATCTAAATGTTCTTCAATAAAAATAAGCAATTTCTGGAGTGAAGAAATAAAATTCAGAACAGCTATTAATATGCAATATAAATAAATGCACAAATATATTATAGGCAACATGAATTCTATATATTTATATAAACTATATATTATTCAAAAAATAAACAAGTAGCAAACTGCATATAACATCATTTTATATAGTCTAAAATATGTAAAGCAAAGTTACATATTATTTATAAATACTGTTGGTAATATTGCAAATATTTACATAAAAGTGACAATCACATAATTTAGGTTTCAACCAAGAAAAGACACTGGAAAATGGAATTTACATAGAGTACTCAAGGGGCTTTGACTGTATCTGTATTGTATAGTTTATTTTAAAAATCTGAGAAGAATACGTAAAAAGGAGAATATTTGTAAGATTGGACAATGAATATATGAAATTTTATGGTATTCCCTATAAGCTATTTTGTATTTGAAAAATTTCACAGAGAAAAGCAATTACATAACAGTATCTATAATAATAAAAGTGTAATATGCAAATCAACTGAATGATCAAACAGTAGAACAACCATCCAGATGACTTACTGGACAACTACCCTATGACACGCACTGGCGCCATACCAGCCAAAGCGGCTGCAATGTGATTGATCCATTGCTCCACGATTGCCCCACAGGGGGAAGCCCAGGCCACCTGGCCAGCAGCCACAGAGGGAGGTCCAGGCCACTTGACTGGCAGTGCTGCGGCGGGTGGGCAGGGCCTCACTCTGTGGGGTGATCAATCTGGGGCTGGGGGGATCCTGTGATTGATTACCTCTCAGAGGGGAGGTCCAGGCCAGCCAAGCAATTGCATCCCATGCCTTTCACCCACAGAGGGAGGTAACCGATGGCAGGGGGCAATGGGAGAGCAGCCTGCACAGATGGCAAGCAGTGGAGCAGGGCCAGCTACTGGCAGCCAGGGGTGGGGCGGGGAGGAAAGTCCCTATAGGCCCTGATCAGCAGCCAGGCGTAGGGACCCTACCTGAGGGTCCCAGATTGTGAGAGGGTGCAGCTCAGGCTGAGGAACCCGCCCACCCCCACCCCCATGCATGAATTTCACATACCAGGCCTCTAGTCTGAAATATTAGTCACTTGAAAATAGTGGAAACCATGTCTTAGCATTATTAGAGTAGAAAAAGCCTAATGATATTGGACAGCTGGCACAATACCAGTCAAAAGAATTTCTCCTGGAAAAGAAGCATTACTTTGTCCAGCATGCCATGTGCACAGATTACATGATACAATATTTAAGAATGGTTAGTTTTTAGATTACACAGTATTTATATTTAATAGTTATACATATGTTTTTCCAAAGCTTTCAAGCTGCTTCATTTTTAAATTTTGATAGTACCAAAAGTTTCACTGATATAACATACCTTACTTTATTGAAATTTCTTGTTTAAATTCCTTCATTCTCACTAGACTGTTAGCTCCAAAAATGAAGAAATGATGTCTGTGTTTTCAATGTGCTACTTCAAAGACTATTAGAGCTCATAGTGGCACACTTTATCATAGCTAAGATTTGGAAACAGCCCAAGTGCTGTTCAGCAGATGAGTGTGTAATGAGTAAATTGAGTGTAATGAGTTAAATTGAGTTGAATGTCAGTAGAAAAATTTTCAAAGCTGTTCCCAGCCATGCCCCAGTCAGAGTTCTTTGAAATCTGACAAGGAACCAAAGATATGAACAAGGATAGGTAACTAGACATAGACCTTGTAATTGTAACCAATAACGTTTTGGATATTTGTGGTTTTTGGTCTCTGTGAATAAAAGTTTGCTTAGCACCAAGGCTGTTGCTGCTGCAAGCTCTCTACTGTGGCAGACAGCTGGCCAGTTAACTAAATAAATCCTCGCTTGCTGCTTAAGACCTAATTGGAGTCGGTGGTCTTACTCTCGCGAACGTTGGTCCACAACAAATGGATTAGAAAACTGTGGTACACCTACACAACGAAATACACTGTAGTAAAAAAAGGGAATTCTTACCATTTACAACAGCATGGATGGAACTGGAGAGCATTATGCTGAGCAAAATAAGCCAATCAGAGAAAAATAAATATCACATAATCTCATTTATTTGTGCAATATAATGAACAACATAAACTGATGAACAAAACAGATTCAGAGACAGAGAAACATCGATCAGACTATCAAACCTCAGAGGAAAGGTAGTGGATGGTGGGAGTAAAGGGGAGAGATCAATCAAAACACTTGAATGCATGCATATAAGCATAAGCGATGGACATAGACAACAGGGGTTGAGGGCATGAATGAGGGATGGAGGCAATGGAGGGATAAGGACACATATGTAATACCTTAATCAAAAAAATGAAAAGAATGTATATATATATATATATATATATATATATATATATAGTATATATATACTATATATAGTATATATACTATATATAGTATATAGTATAGTATATATATAGTATAGTATATATATGATTTAATACTATATATATATATATATATATATATATATAGTATTAAATCATAGAGGGGGAAAAAAGCCTTTTAGTTAAGGAGCAGTTTACAGTGGGTAGTCATGTCAACTTCATTCTTTCATTCTTTACTGAGCCAATTGCCTTTTTGTATCTAAGATAACATACCTGTGGAACATCAGGGTAACTTGAAACTTCCCTTTTGCTGGACCCCTCAGAGCACAAGATGGAGCCAGGGTGCAAGTAACAAATTCCCTCACTGTTATTGTGTTAATTGTTGACTGTTAACTATCCTGTACCCACCTGTGTAAAGGAAGCATGTGTCTATCATTTTACTTTTTATGCACCCCCGCCCCTGCTTTGCTTTCTCCCATGCATCCCTAATCCATCACCAATGAATTTGCTAGTAACGTAACCCACTTACGTCTCCTTTTTTAATTGCAATGTATAAAATCAGGTGAAAAACTGTCATTCTCCTGAGCATTATCCCAATGGGTTGAGATTCTGTTTCCAGACAATTGTCCACAGCTGTTCAAATAAACTCGCAAAAATTCTTTACAGGTTTGAATGTTTTTGGCTTTAAGTTAGCAATGGATATCTAGATCATTGACAACAAGACTGAATTACCAGAGGGATGAGTTGCAGGGCCAGAGGACTGTCAGAACATTAAAGAACAGAGAAAATTGACTTGAGACTGTGATGGTCAAGAAATGCACTCAATTCTAGGTAATCTTGCAGAAGTAAGGGAGAAGGGTTATATTAGTATATAAAAATTCAGGCAGGAAAGCAATTTTATAGGAAATTTGTTGCCTTCAATGCTTGGCTAAAGTATTCAGTTCCTCATGCTGCTCTTCCCTGTTGTTATAATTAATAAATTATTTGAAAAGAAAACATTTTAAAAAGTGTAAGTATAATAGCTCCAGATAAAGGTTAGTGGGGGCACTCAGGCAAAAATGTTAGTCTTTGCTTTGATTATGTAAAACACTAACAATTTTGTCATGAATTTGATTTTGCAGCCCATGAATATAATTGGTTGTTAAGCAAGAGAAAAGGACTTAATTTAGTATTCTAGAATTCACGTGCTTGATCTATTAATGCCAAACACTTCTTTCTTTAATATAATCCATAGCTTTAAGACACTGAGTATATATAAACTCTGTAATGATTACCCTTTATTACATGAATTATTGGAATTGTTTAGAAAGTTTCATCTGCTCTTTAATTCCCAGCAGGTAGTTGGCATTGAGGAGGAAACTTATAGAATAGACTTTCAGCCACGCAAATTAACTATACCAACATGCCCTTTGGCTGCAAATTGCTCTCTCACCCCAAGATGACAAGCTTCAAGTGTAGTTGACCATCACTGAACTGGATACAAGGTTAATAAGTGCCTTCTAGAGAAAAAGTTTCATGTTTGCAGATATTCTGAGACTCTCTGGGGTGTTTTCATGCACATTCCATATGCAGGATAAATTCTGTAAGAGCCAGCTACAATGGAGTGTGAGGCACTTTTAATAATGGGTTTTCTGTTGTTTTAATATCCTTGAAGTAGACTGTAGAGTTCCATAGAAATGACGTTCATTTATAACATGATTTAACCTTGTAAGGCATAGTATATTTTTTCTCATTCTTATTATTTTAATGTATTCTTCAGCATATTTAATCTAATAAAAGAGTAATATGCAAATTAACCATCACTCTGAGACACCTAAGCCACACCCACCAGCCAAGCCATGCCCACCAGCCAATCAGAGTGGCTTTATGCAAATTAACCCAGCCAAGATGGCGGCCGACAGTCACGGAGCTAGAGCAAATAGGAGGATTCCGTTGCACCAGCGGATGGAATTGAAACTGCCTGCCTAGGCCCGCCGAGCCTCTGCTCAAAGCAACAATGTTTTCAATTATAGAAGCCATGGAGCTGAAGCAAACAAGAGGCTTCATTGCCTGACTAGACCTCCACTCAAGGCAACAAAGTTTCAATTATAGAAGATAAATAAACCCCAGAAATCTGATTCCAGCCAGCCTCGCTGGGACGTTGGGTCAATGGGAGCTGTGGGCAGCCTGAAAATGGTCCTCTGCCCCTCACCCAGGCTGGCCACACCCCCATGGGGTGAGGACCACTGGGGGGCTTGGCCTGCCTTCAAACAGCTATCAACCCCTCACCCAGGCTGGTCAGGCATGCCAGCAGGTGGATATCCCCCGAGGAGTCCCAGACTGCGAGAGGGCACAGGCTGAGCTGAGGGACCCCTCCCCCGAGTGCACAGATTTTTGTGCACCAGGCCCCTAGTTTGTAAATATAAGTTAATCTTTTAATCTTCAGCCTCCTTTTTGCTCTCTCTGACAATTTTAGAGAAATTTTAGTAAGTATCATCTTACTAAAAGTTATTTTTTTTTAATTCTTCAATTTTATTCTTTTAATGATTCAGGTGATTTGTTTGAGGTATACCACTTACCTTCTAAAACCTTTTTTTAAATAATATTTTTATTTATTGCTTAAGGCATTACATATGTTTTTATTTTTCCATTGTTCCCCCACTCCTCACTCATGCCCTCACACCCCTGTTGTCTGTGTTTATTGGTTAGGCTTATATGCATGCATACAAGTCCTTTGGTTGATTTCTCCTTCTTACCCCCACCCTCCCCTACATTCCCTTTGAGGTTTGACAGTCTGATTGATGCTTCTCTTTCTCTAGATCTGTTTTTATTCATGTTTATGTTGTTCACTAGGGGTCCAGTGCACGAAATTCGTGCACAGGTAAATTGCAATGGGGTATAGGTGGGGGAGGGGGAGGGCAAGCAGGGAGGTAGCTCAGCTGGACCTGGACTTTATCCAATTCGTGAGCACTCAGGAGAAGTGCTACTGATGACTTGGACCCACTGCACCTGGTTCTCTGTTCTCTGCTGGGCCTGTCTGCTCCACACTATGGAGATGGGCAAGCAGGCACTGCTGGTCAATGCCTGCAGAGTCCTCGATGGCTTGAGCCCCCTCATCCCCTACTTGGCAGCCATGGCCCCAGCCCAGCATAGGCCAGAGCAGCAGCTGGGGATTCCCGAGTGGGTCTGTCTGGCCACGCCCCCTGGTTACCAGGTCCATAGCCCTGCTGGTCCAGGGTCAGCCAGAGCACCTTCTGGGATTCCTGGGTGGGTCAGGGTGGCCACACCCACTGGTTCCCAGGTCAGCAGCCCTGCTGGTCCAGGCCTGGCCAGAGCAGGGGCTGGAATTCCCGGGTGGGTCTCTCTAGCCACGCCCCACCCCCATTCCCAGGTCCGAAGCCCTGCTGATCAAGGGCCCACCAGGGCAGTGGCTGGGATTCCCAGGTGGGTCTGGGTGGCCAGGCCCCCTGGTGCCCAGGTCCTCGGCCCTGCTGGTCCAGGGTCAGACAGGGCAGTTGCTGGGATTCCCAGGTGGGTCTGGGTGGCCAGGCCCCCTGGTTCCCAGGTCCTTGGCCCTGCTGGTCCAGGGCCGGTCCGGGCAGTGGTTTGGATTATTGCGAGGGTCTGGGTGGCCACGCCCCCGGTTCCCAGGTTCAAGGCCCTGCTGCCTGAAATTGATCGTGGCTTGCTCCTCCCGCCCCCCCTCACCCCTCTCGTGTGGCCTGCAGGAAGGCAACAGATGGCGGCAATGGCCACCATCTTGGCTGGGCTAATTTGCATACAGCCACTCTGATTGGCTGGTGGGCGTGGCTTACCCCATCCTGGAGAAACGGTTAATTTCAATATTACACTTTTATTAGTTAAGATAATATTCCATAAATGGGTGATATCCTGTGGTATTTATGTTTCTCTGACTGGCTTATTTCGCATGACATAAAGCTCTCCAGTTCCACCCATGCTGTTGCAAATGGTAAGAATTCCTTGTTTTTTACCACAGTGTAGTACTCCATTGTGTAGATGTACCACAGTTTTTTAATCCATTCATCTGTTGATGGGCACTTAGGCTGTTTTCAAATTTTAGTTATGGAATTTGTGCTATGAATATAGGGGTGCATATATCCCTTCTGATTGATGTTTCTAATTTATTGGGATATATTCCTAGAAGTGGGATCACTGGGTCAAATGAGAGTTCTATTTTTAGATTTTGAGGAAACTCCATACTGTTCTGTACAGTGGCTGCACCAGTCTGCATTCGCATCAGTAGTGCACGAGGGTTCCTTTTTCTCTGCATCCTCTCCAGCACTTGTTTGTTGATTTGTTGATGATAGCCATTCTGACAGGTGTGAGATGGTCCCTCATTGTTGTTTTGATTTGCATCTGTCAGATGATTAGTGACATTGAGCATGTTTTCATATGTCTTGGCCTTCCTTATATCTTCTTTCAAATGATGTCTATTTATGTCCATTGCCCATTTTTGGATTGGGTTGTTTATTTTACTTTTGTTAAGTTATATGAGTTCCCTGTAAATATTGGAGATTAAGCCTTTATTGGTGATAACATTGGCAAATATGTTCTCCCATGCAAGTGGGCTTCCTTGTTCTTTTGTTCATGGTTTATTTTGCTGTACAAAAACTTTTAATTTGAAATAGTCCCATTTGCTTATTTTCTCTTTAGTTTCCATTGCCCTAGTAGCTGTATTGGTGAAAAAAATTAATTCAGCATATGTCTGAGATTTTGCTGTCTCTGGATTCCTCCAGTATATTTATGGTTTCCTGACTTATGTTTAAATCCTTTATCCATTTTGAGTTTGTTTTTGTGTATGCTGTAAGTTGGTGGTCTAGTTTCATTTTTTGCATGTATCTGTCCAATTTTCTCAGCACCATTTATTGAAGAGACTGTCTTGACTCCATTGTATGTTCTTGTGTTTTTGTCAAATATTAATTGTGCATAGTGGTTTGGGTCGATTCCTGGGTTCTCTATTCTTTTTTTTTTTAATTTATTTTTATTGTTCAGATTATTACAGTTGTTCCTCTTTTTTCCCCATAGCTCCCCTCCTCCCAGTTCCCACCCCACCTTCTGTCCTTGTCCCCCAACTGTCCTCATCCATAGGTGTACCATTATTGTCCATTCTCTCCACTCACCCCCAATACCCTTAATCCCCAAAAATTGTCAGTCCACTCCCTTTCTATGCCTCTGATTCTATTCTGTTCACCAGTTTATTCTGTTCATCAGATTTTTTATTCACTTGATTCTTAGATTCACTTGTTGATAGATATATATTTGTTGTTTATAATTTTTACTTTCCTTTTTCTTCTTCCTCTTCTCAAAGGATACCTTTCAGCATTTCATATAAGACTGGTTGGGTGGTGATGAACTCTTTTAGCTTTTTCTTGTCTGTGAAGCTCTTTATCCCACCCTCAATTCTGAATGATAGCTTTACTGGGTAAAGTAATTTTGGCTGTAGGTTCTTGTTATTCATCACTTTGAATATTTCTTGCCACTCCCTTCTGGCCTGCAAAGTTTCTATTGAGAAATCAGCTGACAGTCATATGGGTGCCCCCTTGTAGGTAACTAACTGGTTTTCTCTTGCAGCTTTTAAGATTCTCTCCTTGTCTTTTGCTCTTGGCATTTTGATTATGATGTGTCTTGGTGTGGTCCTTCTTAGGTTCTTTTTGTTTGGGGTTCTCTGTGCTTCCTGAGCTTGGAAGTCTATTTCTTTCACCAGGTGGGGGAAGTTTTCTGTCATTATTTCTTCAAATAGGTTTTCAATATCTTGCTCTTTCTCTTCTTCTGGCACCCCTATAATTCTGAAGTTGGTACACTTGAAGTTGTTCCAGAGACTCCTTACACTATCTTCATACTTTTTGATCCTTTTTCTTTTTTCTTTTTTTTCTTTTTTTCTTTTGGCTTTTCCGGCTGGGTGGGCTTTGCTTCTTCATATATCATATCTTTGACTTGATTCTTGCGATCCTCTCGTCTGCTGTTGGATCTCTGTATATTATTCTTTATTTCAGTCAGTGTATGCTTAATTTCTAGTTGGTCCTTTATCATATCCTTGAGGGTCTCATTAGATTTATTGAGGGTCTCACTAAATTTATAGGCAGTCTCTAGAAAATTCTTGAAAAACCTATTAACCGTGGTTTTGAACTCTATATCCTGCCATTTTCTTTCCTCCATTTCTGTCATTTGTGGCCTGTTTCTCTGTCTCTGCATTTTGGCTGCCTCCCTTTCTGAGTTAGGTGATCACTGAGAGGAATTAACCTCTAATCCACTTGGTTATGAGAGTCAGCTGTGTCTACAGTGGGAGAACTTCTGTGCTGGAGACACCCTTATGGGGTAAGGGTTGTTTCAGTGGGGCTTTTGTGCTCACTGCATCTGCCCCGAGTGTGTTCTTTGTGGATTTGAGTTTTATTTAGGATGGTCCCACTCTGGCCACTGGGTGAGGCTGGCTCTTGTATCTTTAAGGAGGTGTTGATTTAGCCTTTGCCTTAGGCTTCTCAGCCTTTTATATGCAAAAGCCTCTGATGCAGCTTGGGAGGAGCAGGGCCTCGGGGGGTTTGCAGGGCAGGGTGGAGCAAATAGCTATGGCCACTTCTCAGCCCTGCACTAAGAGACACTGGGTTTCTGTGTCCACGGTAATTGCTGCAATCAACGCTGAGAGAAACCCGCTTTGGATTTCCTCCCAGTGCCAGTCCATCCCCCTTCTCTGGGTTTGCATCTGGGTCCTCAGAAACTCACCTGGAACTGGAGTTCAGAGCCACTGGGAGCTTGTGGCTCTTTCCGGTTTGAAAAAGAACTGCGTCCTCCAGCGCCAGCCCTCTTCCCAAGCCCTGTGCGTGCGCCTCCGTACCTCTGTACTTTGCTTCCACCACTCCTCTGAGTCTGGGTTTCTTTCTAGTTGTAGAATTTTCACTTAGCCAGCCTTCCTGTGGGTGTGAGTGATGTCCATGTTTTCTTTTCGTGGTTATTCTGAAATAGTTGTGCATGGCTGCATTTACAGTGTTTACCTTTTGCCACCATCTTGCTGTCTCTGGGTTCTCTATTTTGTTCCATTTGTCTATATGTCTATGTGAATGAGGTTAAGACTCTTACAATTCACAGTGGTAGACCCTGGAATTATATAGCAATGAATATGAAGCACTCGGAATACATGTAAATAGAACCTTAATAGCTGAAGGACAGTTCCAAAACTTGGAGAATTCATGTTAAACAGCTGTGTAATGATGAGTATACTGTTTACATTTATATTCCAGATCAATGAGTTGGCATTTTTAAGAAAGGTGGTTAAAAACCTTAAGAATTCAAGTGTATGGAGCTCAGAACACCATGTGAATGAGGTCAAGACTCATACAATTCACTATTCTAGACACTGGAATTATATATGAATATATGTGAAACACTAAGAGTCCAGGTAAATAGAGCCTTACTGTCTTCAGGGCCATGTTAGAATATTGAAAACTCATGTTCAAAAAGCTGGGGAATGACGAGGATACTGTTTACATTTATAAATCTCAGTCAGTGAGTTGGCATTTTTAAAAGAAAGTAGTTACAAACCTTAACAAGTCAAGTATATAGAGCTCAGAACACTATGTGAATGAGGTTTAAACTCTAGGAAATCACAATGGTAGACCCTGGAGATATATAGAATATATAAGAAACATTAAAAAAACATGTAAATAGAGCCTTAACATCTGAAGGACAGTTCTAAAAAACAGAATTCACGTTCCAACAGCTATGCAATGATGAGTATACTGTATACATTTAAAATTCTGATTCAATGAGTTGGCTTTTTTTAAGAAACGCGGCTAAAACCCTTTAGAGTTCAAGTGTATAGAACTCAGAACAGCATGTGAATCAGGTAAAAAAATGTAGAATTCACTGGTGCCATGTGGATTCCCTCTAGTCCTCTGGGCTCAAGTATGGCTAATTATCCTTCCCAAAAGCCTTGATTTTACCTCTCTCCAGGATTCTTCTGCCTTACCCAGTTGCAGTCTATGTTACAGCTGAATCTCCTCTGCCAATTTGGGCTGGATGTTACTCGTTTCAGCTGCTCACCCTATCTGCTCCGGGACAAGGCATGGACACGTCTGTCTACACCGCCGTCATTTTGTCTGCTCTTTTTTTTTTTTTTTTGAAGGCTAAAATCTATGCTTTAGCCTGACTAACACAGGCAGTCATCACTTTATACATAGAATATTTATAAAATAAAAATATATTATGACATGGCCTCTAGTATAAGGTGACCAGATGTCCCGCTTTTGGCGGACAGTCCCAATTTTTAACAATTTGTCCTGTGTCCTGCAGCATTTTAAAAAAAGTCCCGATTACTCTTTGTGATATTTTAAGTAATAAAAAAAAGAAAAGAAAGAAAAAGAAAGAACCCCTCCTCACCCACCCCCCC
>PVJC01012718.1:0-34077 GCA_004026665.1 Murina feae | reverse complement strand
GCTGCCCACGGCCCCTAGTCCACACTTCCTACTAGTCCACGCTGCCCACAGCCCCTAATCCACACTTCCCACTAGTCCATGCTGCCCACGGCCCCTAGTGCACACTTCTTACTAGTCCACGCTGCCCACAGCCCCTAGTCCACACTTCCTACTAGTCCACACTGCCCACAGCCCCTAGTCCACACTTCCCACTAGTCCACGCTGCCCATGGCCCCTAGTGCACATTTCTTATTAGTCCACACTGCCCACGGCCCCTAGTGCACATTTCTTACTAGTCCACGCTGCCCACGGCCCCTAGTCCACACTTCCTACTAGTCCAGTGTCCATGGCCCCTAGTCCATGCTGCCCACCAACCCTGGTCCCCAGTCCTACCAATCCTGACCCATGCTGCCCAGGCCTCAGCTCCCAGTTACCTCACTGCCCTCCACTTGCTGCCCCCCAGGATCCAGATTCCATGACCCATTAAACTCCCCCAGCCTCAGGACCCACCATCTGCTTCCTGCCTCTGGGTCTGACTCCTCTACGATCTCACGGGAGTGTGGCCACAGAGTGTCTGTCTCTGTGTCTGACTTACTTCACTTCACAGGGTCCTCACAGTTCATCCATGGCCAAGCATGTCTAACTTGCAACCTGAGGGCCACATGTGGCCCACAGTGAATATTTTTGCAGCCCAGCCAATATAACGATATGTAAGAAATGTTTCAATAAAAATTTAATAACTTGCCCTGACCGGTTTGGCTCAGTAGATAGAGCGTTGGCTTGTGGACTAAAAGGTCCCAGGTTCGATTCCGGTCAAGGGCATGTACCTCAGTTGTGGGCACATTCCCAGTAGGAGGTGTACAGGAGGCAGTTGAGGCAGTTGATCGATGTTTCTCTCTCATCAATGTTTCTATCTCTCTATCCCTCTCCTCTCTGTAAAAAAAAAAAAAAATCAATAAAATATATTTAAAATTTTTTCAAAATTTAACTTTTACAATAGCCTG
Organism: Murina feae; assembly: GCA_004026665.1. Lineage (NCBI taxonomy): Eukaryota > Metazoa > Chordata > Mammalia > Chiroptera > Vespertilionidae > Murina > Murina feae. The sequence continues at coordinate 33,094 of PVJC01012718.1, read as the reverse complement.
TTATACATAACTAGTGGCCTGGTGCACGAAATTCGTGCACATTAAAAGGGAACTAATTAGCAGAAATATTTTATTTTATTTTTTAATATATTTTATTAATTTTTTACAGAGAGGAAGGGAGAGAGATAGCGAGTTAGAAACATCGATGAGAGAGAAACATCGGTCAGCTGCCTCTTGCATACCCCCCACTGGGGATGTGCCTTCAACCAAGGTACATGCCCTTGACCGGAATTGAACCTGGGACCCTTCAGTCCGCGGGCCGACGCTCTATCCACTGAGCCAAACCAGTTAGGGCAGCAGAAATATTTTAATATTGCTATTCGCCTTTTATGATAGAAGTGTGACAGATGAAAGGAAATTAGTAAAATGTATATGAAAATATTATATAAATTTATTAATAAACAGTAACAACAGGATGTAACAACAGAGGCATGACATAAAAGTGACAAAAACGTCATATAAAAACAACAGTGATGCAAACAATGACTGATAAAGGGGTTAAATTTGTTCTAGTACCTCCCGGACACATTGAGCGAAAACACTTTCAGAGTGCTTGACTAATTTCCCTCGTGATGAAGTATTTACAACTTAAACTTTAACGTCACACACTCTTCGAACTCGAGAGGAAGCAACATATAACTGACCATGTCCGAAAACGGGTGCAGGTAGGGATATTCCGACTTTGTCTAGAGTTTGTCCTTGTGATTAATAGTCATCACAAATGCTGGCATCACGGGAAACTGTCTGAGTTAATCTAAATGGGAGGCCAGTGTCAGATGGGACAAATCAATTCTTGGAATCAGAACCTCTCCCTCTGCAGGTCCTGTTAATACTTCAGCTTCGATTATGTTAGCTGCGGTCGTACTTGCTACTCCTTTGCATCGTGGTCACTTTTTAAAAATTCTCACCAAAGGACACTTTTCCATGGGTTTTAGGGAGTGACAGAGCGCGACACAGACCTGAGAGAAACGCGATGGGTTGCCTCCTGCACACGCCCGACCAGGGCCCAGGCCAGGGAGGGGCCTGCAACGAAGGTCCGTGCCCTGGACCGGCACTGAACCCAGGACCCTTCTGTCCGCAGGCTCTAACCTCTGAGCCACACGGCCAGGCTGCATTTGTGGCACCTTTTATTGGATTTTCATTCCATCATGAATTGTGAGCTGTGCCCTGAGTGCAGCGCGCTCCTGAGTCTTTTAAGTTCTGCTCCATGAGCTCCGAGTCTTCAGGCCACAGACCCACAGCTGAGGCAAGAGCCTTCGAGGCCTCCTCTCAGTGCCGGGCCACCCCCTCTCGGTGCCGGGCGACCCCCTCAGTGCCGTGCCCCGGGGGCAACCGCGTCCTTTGCCAGCCTCGGGCAGTCTGCTGACCAGGGCTCCGCTGAAGGTGTGGGGGACGTGCTGCAGCCCCCAGCCTCTGCTTTTCCTGCTCACCTCTCCTCTGGGACTCGGCCCTAAATGCCAGTCACATGGACCCCAAGTTCTACACTCTGTCTCTTCATGTCGGAGTGCTGCCCACGGAGTGCCCCCTCCCTGTCTTCCCAGGGCGGCCTGGGCTCTCCATTCAGGGACCCCGATGGGCGCGGCCGTGGCCTGCGAAGCACCATGTTCTGCGCGTTCGGTCCAGTGTTTCGATGCTGAGTGGTCGCCCATGGCCACAGCGGAGGCTGCTGCTCCTCCCTGTCCCGGCAAGAAGCCCTGCAGACCCAGCGAGACCACTCAGGCCCCGAGGAGCGACCTGCTGCTCTCCCACTCGGCCGGAGGGGCCCAGGGATCGCGTGGGGCCCACTCTGCGGCGGCTTCAATGGCTCAAGCGGCGACCGTGGCCGACTGCTGCTGTCCAGTTTCAGTCGGAGGGCTTGTCGGGCCGGGTCGCAGGGATCAGAGCCCGGTGTGCGGTCGGGTTGGCGGAAGGGCTGTGAGTGGAAAAGTAGGACTTGATGGCAGAGCAGGTTTGACTGATGGGGGAGCGTGAAGGGCTGGACGGAGGGGGTCTCTGACCCTTCTCATCGTGGTGACAGACGTCCATGCCCCGGGCCAGTGCGAGGCACTAATTCACACTGTGGGTGCGGTGCTTTGCCTGGACTCCGAGGAAGGAGACAGCCCAGAGGAGAGCTTGTGGGGAGACAGAAAAGAACCCCGGGGTGTAAATGAGGAGGAGGTCAGAGACAAAGGGAGCCCCGGGATCAAGACTAGAGGGAGGGCGTCCTCACTGCCTATCAGGCTCCGGAGGGAGGACAGTCTGACCTGTGGGGTGAGTGGTGGGAGCCCCACCCACAACGAGGAAGACTGGGCTCCAGTCCCCGCCAGACTGCAGAGGGTTCCTGGCCCAGAGCTAGGTCTTCATCTGCCCAGTAAGAGCAGCTGCCTCCTGGGGCTGGAGGAGTGTGTGTGAGTGTGAGGAAGCGTGTGCACGTGTGTGCAGAACAGATGGAAAACGGGACCCCACAGGAGGAGGGCTTGGGGGAGAGGGTGGTACAGGGACAAAGGCCAGGCCGGGGCCGGGACCGAGGCCACTCTGCTCCCCGCTCCCCATGGCCCCGTGCGCAGCCCTGTCCCCTCCTCACCCCATGGCAGCTCCCGGCCCCCTTCAGGGCCCTCCTGCTCCACTGCCAGCTCAGGAGGCGCGTTTTGGTTTTTTATTTTTTATTGATTTCAGAGAGGAAGGGAGAGGGAGAGATAGACACTTCAATGATGAGAGACCATTGATCGGCTGCCTCCTGCGCGCCCCCTACTGGGGATCGAGACTGCAACCCAGGCATGTGTCCTTGAACCTGGGACCCCCGTCCTCAGGCCGATGCTGTACCCACTGGGCAACACCAGCCGGGGCCAGACAAGAGATTTTAAACTAAGATTCAAAGGCAATTCATTTCACAGAGAGTATTTTCAACAAATGGTGCTGGGGCGTGAGGTATCCATATTTAAAACCAGAAACGCTGACTTTCTCGTATTGCCGTCGAATATTAGGGTGTGAGGGGAACCGTGTGATTTTGACGTTCGGGTGGCTGTTTGCTTCTCACGTTTGGGTGTCCCTTCCGTTCGCTCTTACCTTCCGCCTGCTTGTTTGTTGGGCCTCCTGTCTCTCTCTCTCTCTCTGACGTACAGACGTCCCTTCTCACTCTCGCTGTGGATCCTCTGCTGCTTTTAGCCCTGGCTGGTATGGCTCAGTGGAAAGAGTGTCTGCCTGCAGACAGAAGGGTCCCGGGTTCGATTTCAGTCAAGGGCACGTACCTCGGTTGCAAGCTCTTCCCCGGCCCGGGCCCTGGCAGGAGTGAATGCATAGATGTCTCTCTCAGGTGGATGTTTCTCTCTGCCCTACCCTCTCTCTTCCACTCTAAGAACCAATGGAAAGTGTCCTCGGGTGAGGATTAACACAACAAAAAATACTCCGTCTCCTCGAGTCAGCCGGAGGCCAAGGCATTTTTCCTGATGACCCAGAACTGGACTCAGGATCCAAACACACCAAGGCCCACGGGAGCCACCGAGGGCCACCCACGGGCTGCCCCACCGGGGGTCCCGCCCAGTGAAGGGCTCCCCCAGGGCCCTGCAGCTGCACCCGCCCGCTGCTCCCCAACGGGGGTCGTTGTGAAACGTGCTCTGCAGTCACGTGTCACACTGTTCCTCACCCTCAAACAATTCCAGTTATTTGTTGTCTTGTTGAACTCACGGGGTGAGTTGCTTGCTGGTGGACGATCCTATGGCACAGGGCCCATTGCCGTGCTCTTCACCGCCCTCTGCTCATCACCACACGGTTGTCTGTGTCTGAGCAACCATTCTAATTATTATTAACGTTTTAAATGTCTTTATTGGTGTCAGAGAGGAAGCCGGAGAGGGAATCATGGCCAGGATGCCTCCTGCACGCTCCCCGCCGGGCGCCCTGACCGGAAGGAACCCACCGGGCCCTTCAGTCGGCAGGTGGGCGCTGCCCACTGAGCCACACGGCAGGGCCAGGTCACCAGCTCACAGCAACAGGTCCGGAAGCAGCCTGCAGTCGGAAGGGCTTATCACAGGGTCCCGTCTGCCACTGGACAGGCTGCACTGCGGCGCGGGAAGGGCGCGTGGCATCCAGGAGAACACGCCACCGAACGTGGGCGTCCTCTCCCCAGACCCCGAGAGCGGGGAAGAACCGCCCAGCGGCCCTCCCGGGGCGTCCCAACCGCCGAGGTGCGCCCGCTCCTCCTGCCCCCCCGGCAACCACAGGCGCCGGGCGAGGCGTTGGCGGGTGGCGCGCGCTCTCGCTCCGGGACCCGCGGCCGAGCAGCAGCCAATCGCCACCGCGCCACCACCGCGCAGGCGCACTCGCCGACGGCGCCACGCCCCTCCCCCGACGTCACGCCGTCCCCGGAGCGGACCGTGGGTGGTGCCCTGTCACGTGACGGCGGACGGCGCGCCTGAGCCGGCGTCGCCACGCAGCGTCTCGCCGAGGCCCCGCCCCGACGCCCACGTCACCCCAGACGCCAGGCGGGCGCCGCCATGTCGGGGGGCCTCGCCGCGGGCGCGCAGGTGTCTTCATAAGATGCCGGCTCGGCGGCGGCGCCCGGCGTCCCCCCCCCAAGATGGCGTCCATGCGGGAGAGCGACACGGGCCTGTGGCTGCACAACAAGCTGGGCGCCACGGACGAACTGTGGGCGCCGCCCAGCATCGCGTCGCTGCTCACGGCCGCCGTCATCGACAACATCCGCCTCTGCTTCCACGGCCTCTCGTCGGCCGTGAAGCTCAAGCTGCTGCTCGGGACGCTGCACCTCCCGCGCCGCGCGGTGGACGAGGTGAGGCGGCGCGCGCGGGGCCCCTGGGCCTCTCCGGCTCCCTTCCCGGCGCGGACCAGCGGGGCCCGGCGGACGCGGCGGCGGGGGAGCGCGGGCCCCGGGCCCGGGAGGGAGCCTCCGGAGGGCGGCCCGGCGACTGCGTCCCACGAAGCGGGGCCGCGCACGTCGGGGCCCGTGCCCGCCCGTGTCTGCGTCACGCGAGGTGGGGGCTCGGCTTGGTCTCCCCGTGACGCGCGTCGGGCTGTTCCGCGCGCAGAGCGCCGTCCCGCCCCCGCGGGCGTGTCCGCGGCCCTGCCTCCCGGCGGCGCGTGGGCCGATCCGCCCGCCTGGTCCCCGGGCGGCCGCGCCCCGACCCGGAGGGAGCCGGGCCCCGGGGCCCCCGAAACGTCATCCTCATCGACTTGAGCGGGGGAGGCGGAGGGAGGCCCCGCGACCGGGGCCCGGGCGCCTGCGGGGTCGACCCCGGATCCCGCCCTGCTTGGCAGGAGACGCGGCCGCTCCGGCTGGAATCTGGGCGTCGATGCCGCCACAGTCTCCGTCCTGGGAGGCCGGGGGCTCCGGCGTCCCCCACGGGCTTCGCGCGCGTAGCGTAAGGCCTGGCTGTCTTAGCGTAAGGCCTGGCAGTCGGTCGGTCGGTCGGTCGGTCAGGGGTGCCAGGCCACACCCCGCTCTCAGCCTCGCCCGATGCCCGAGGCTGGCGCCCGTGGGGAGGACGCATTGGGGGAGCGGGGCGCCCAGCCGATGGCACCGCGCAAACCGGTCCCGGTCCCCCCGGAGCGGCTGCGGGGCTTTCTACACACAGACTGCACGCGGGGCCCTTAGGACGCGATGCACACGGTTCTGCTGCCCGGGCCGGGTCGCGCAGTGGGTAGAGCGCCGGCTGTGGGCGGGGTCCCGGGTTCAGCTCTGGCCGGGGCTCCATCCTCTCGTCGCTGATGTTTCTCTCCCTCTCTGAAGCCGATAGAAGCATATTAAAAAGTAAATAATAAAAATTACATTGAGAAAGTTGCTTTAAGAAAACGCTGTTGCCCTGGCTGGTTTGGCACAGCGGATAGAGCGTCGGCCTGCGGGGTCCCGGGTGTGACTCCGGCCGAGGGCATGTGCCGGGGCTGCAGGCTCCCTCCCCAGTGGGGGGGGGCGGCGAGCAGGAGGCAGTCAGTCAATGATTCTCTCTCATCATTGCTGTTTCTCCCCCGCTCCTTTCCTCTGTAAAGTCAATAACATATATTTAATAAAGAAAGAAAATGCTCTGTTAGTAACTCAGTCTCGAATTGCCCCCCTTAAAAGTCAAATTGCCCCCCTATTGCGGGGGGTGGGGGTTGGCCACGTGGGGAACCACTGCTCTGGAGAGTGACCTCACCCTGACCCACCAGATGGCACTGCAACCCAGCCCGTGCCCTGCCTAGAATCGAACCCCAGACCACTCTGTGCACACGGCGGACCTCCACCCCCTGAGCCACACTGGCCGGGCAGGATGTGTTCTCCTGTGAAGGGAACTCGGAGACTTACTCCGAGGAACTTCCAAGCGTGCGCAGCATCGACTGCGGTCACACGCTGCCGTCGCCCCTGACGCTCCAGCGTCTCCACGGGCGCGTTGTCTTCCTCCTTCACGCCTCTGCTCAGACCTTGCGTGCCTGGTGTTTTTTCATGGCTTGTAAGATTTTTAAAGGAATGAAGGTTGGATAACAGTCTTTTTTTCAAACGTCTACAGACAGCGTCCCGTGTGGCCTGACTTGGCTCCCACCTGGAACGAGGCCCCGAGGGCTCCCATCTTCCGGTGCAGTTGGGGCGCCCTCGTCCTGCCCTTGAGGGTGTGCTGGGCGCTCGTGCTGTCTGTCAGGGCCCAGCCCTGTGTGCTGGACCGTTAGGACCCGTGGGTCTGCACGGACGCTGATGCCTGGGTTGTTTCTGGCTCCACTGCTCCGTGAGGCGGTCCGAGTCCCTGCGGGAGGAGCCCTAGTCCTGGTCCTGCCACTGGACACATGGCCTGCCAGAGCAGCTCCCTCCTTGATTCCGGATCCCTCAGGCGTCCTGGCTGCTGTTGGCCAGTCGCACTTCCCTGCTGTTACCTTCCCTGCTCGGGCAACACACACCCACAAGCAGCTCGTTGGGGTTTTGATTAAGACTGAGCTGATTTTGATTTAAATCATCTCAATATTGAATCTTATAAATTGTGAATGTAGTCAGGTCTCTATTTAGGTCTTTAATATTTGTCATAAAGCTTTGCGATTTTCTCCATAGAGGCCTTGCGTCTTCTGTTAGGTTGATTTCTAGATATTCCGTGTTTGTTCATGTGTCATACACATGTTACAGACATGTTTTCAGGTGAGATTGTGATGGCATCTGTGCTAAAGCCTTACAAGTTGCAATAATCTCCATGTAGAATCTTACTTTTTTGTGTCCTTTCTGTGATGGTCTCTTCCCAGTTGCCATTTACTTCTTTTTCCCACCTCTCCCCACCCCCGTAGTCACCAGGGCCCTCCCAGATATGATCGTGGGGGGGGAAGGGGAGGACTTTCACTCTTGCCAATAGCAAGGCAGTGTTTCCTGTTGCTGTTTGTAGATACCTCTTACCTGGTTATGAAAATTCTTTTCTATCCCTAGAATTTAAAATTTATTTTAATCGTGAATGAGCTTTAACAACCTCTTGAGATGTATAACTCCCATACCATATAACTCACCCCTTTAATAGGCACAGTTGAGTTGGTTGTTAGTATATATCATCCTAATCAATTTCAGGACATTTTCATCAGCCCCAAATAAACCCGGTGCCAATTAGCAGGCTCCCTGCCCCTCCCGGCCCTCGGCAACCGCTGATGTGTTCTGTGTCTATGGGTTTCCCGGTCCTGGACATTCCTACACGTGGAATCCTGTGATATGTGGCTTTGATGACTGGTTCTGTAGCAGCATAATATTTTGAAGGCTTATCCATGTGGGTCAGTGCCTGATTCCTTTAGATGACTGAGTGATATCCCACTATATCGACCCACCAGCCACTCGTCAGCTGGCGAACACCGGGTTTCCGCCTTCTGTGTGTTGTGAGAGATGCTGCCGTGGAAAGTCATGGCAGTCCTAGTGGACGTGGGCTCTCTGTGGCACTGTGGGCGGGTGTTTCAGTCCTTGGGTTACAGGGGTGGACTGTGGAGGCAGCGTCACCGCTCACCCTGCAGAGGACGTGTGGCCAAGAGGGGCGGACAGCCACATGCTGACGCTTTGCGGGGAGAACAGCCCTGGGGCTCTGGCGTGCTGGCCTCCAGGATCTCCTTGTGCTGTCCGGGGGGCGTGCAGGGCCAGGCTGCTCCTGAGGGCTCCTGCGGCTCCTGCTAGTGCGGGCGCCTGCTGACTCCAGGCCCACAGTGAGCTCTGTGCTCTGGGGAGGCCTCCCCAGATGCGGGGCGTGTGGGTCACAGACCCGGGTGAGAGCGCCACACGCCTTGCCTGCCCTCCCAGGGGTGACCTGGGCCTGGGGAGTGTCAGGGCCGCCCGGCCGCCAGCTGCTCCCGTCCTCACCGCCTGCGCCCAGCTCTCCACACCCAGCAGCCCCCTCAGCAGGCTCCCTAAACGCTGTGGTGCCTGCTGTGATGCTCAGCAACACGCACTCACAGGCCGAGACAGACGTGTGAGCTCCTTGCAGGTGCCGTCAGTTTCCAGGGGTGGCCGTGCAGGAGGAGCCTGGGCGCTGGGGCTGCCCCGCAGGAGAGCGGCCACCAGGCCGTGGGAGCTCAGATCTGAGTGGGCACTGCAGCCTGGTGGAGGCTGGGGGGCATGAGGAAGGGGGCCGTGCTGGAGAGACGGAAGCAGGTACTTGCCCACCTTCCTCTCTGAGAGAGTGCAGGCAGGGGCAGGTGCTGGAGAGGCTGGATGCTGCCCTGTGACCCCCTCCTTCCCCGCAAGCTACAAAGCTACAAGGAGCTTGAAGGGGCCCCTCTGTATTTAGAAACAAAGGATGGTGGCCGCACCTGGTGCTCTGCTCCTGCTGCGCACGCTGCCCGCACTGCTCAGGGGGCGGGGGGGCTGGGCACTGAGGCCGCCCTCTCCTCCTGGCAGATGAAAGGTGCCCTGGCAGAGATCATCCAGCTGGCCACCCTGGACTCGGACCCCTGGGTGCTCATGGTAGCCGACATTCTCAAGTCCTTTCCCGACACGGGCTCGCTTAACCTTGATCTTGAAGAGCAGAACCCCAACGTTCAGGATATCCTGGGAGAACTTCGAGAGAAGGGTATGTGTGCCTGTTTGGTTTGTGCTGGGAGGAGGGAAGCAGGCTTCCCGAGAGGAAACGTCTTTAAAAACGCATCTGATCTGGGGATCAGTGGGAAAGGATCAAAGTCGGTCACCTTTCAGGAGCTGGAGGTGTTTTTCTGGCCTTGGTAACCTTGCCACGGTGTGGTTCGAGGTTCTCCCCGGGCTCGCTGTCATGGCGTGTGCTAGCTCATCCCCGGAATTGCCACCGCGCACGTTCACAGGCTCAGCAGCAGGGCGAGGAAAAAAGTGGTGCCTATTCCTATCAGTGGTCTTGATGGAGGTGCATCTCTGGAGTTAATGGTTATTATGTGTCAAAGGGTTTGGAAAATATTGATTAAGGAAGCACTTCCTGATTAATGAAAAATAACTCAGCTTTGCTCATCTACCCCTACTAGAAGGTTATGCAGTACATTATGTAACGCATAATAAAAGTTAAAAAGTAAAAAACAAACCGCATCTGGTCTCCGAGGGCTTCATTGGGCCGCTTCCTGCGCAGGAGGGCGCGTGCACACGCACCGCCCTCGTCCGTCAGTCCTCCGACCTTGGGAATGAGCTCATGACCACCATCAGTGCCGCCTCGCCTGCACTTGCTCCTTCTGCAACTTATTTACTTCTCTTGAGTTCACGCGCTCTCCCCCCGCGGCCCGTGAGGCGTGCGCGCTGCCTGTTCCGGGGTGTCACCAGCGCCTAGAACAGTGCCTGGCACAGAGCAGGTAGATGCACGGAAGTGGTGTTGGGAACACCCCAGTTCAGTTGCTCAGAACCTGAACCGAGAACTCTGAGGAACGACAGTGTCTGAAAGGAGAGACGCTCCGTTCCTCCGCGCTGGGCGAGTGAGAGCTGGCAGCCCCTTAGCGGTGGAGCCGTGTCACTGCGCGGTGGGCCGTGGCCTGACCGCGGTGGCTCCCAGCACCTGCGCACTAACTCTGGGGACAGACAGGCCTCGGGGCCAGGGGGGAGGCACCGCGCTGGTCTGGCGGGTACTTGCTCCAGGTCTCGGTAGGAGGCTGCAGTTTGACTTCCCTACGAGAGGCCGGTAGGGAGCCCACCTCCTAACTGTGCTGCTTCTGGACGGACAGTGACCGAGTGTGAGGCATCCGCCATGCTGCCTCTCGAGTGCCGGTACTTGAATAAAAGCGCCCTGACGACCCTCGCCGGCCCCCTCACCCCCCCAGTGAAGCACTTCCAGCTGAAGAGGAAACCAAAGAGCGCCACGCTGCGCGCCGAACTCCTGCAGAAATGTGAGTGCGGCCCGGGACCGCGCCTGGGGGAGGGGGAGCAGGCCGCGCCTGGTCTGTGGCTTGATTCTCAGCTTCCTTTTCGATTTCACACTCTATAAGCTGTCTTTTCAGAGTCTTGCATGAAGTTGGGGTTTTTAGAAATATTACTACACCCAACTATGTTCTAAAACCTATTTTAGAAACTTTAGAATTTTCAGGTTTAAATATCTATGCTCCTGGTTGCAAAAATGAGACTTGTAGTGAGTCCCACAGGCGACGAGACAGGCGGCCTTGCACAGGTGGTCCTGCTCCCGTGACTTGGCCTCATTCCCGGTTGCAGATGATCTGGTTTGGCTGTAAAGGCGTTTGGGGTTTTAGTTGACGTTCCCCAGCTAGCGGCTTGAGGGGGGGCGGGGGGAGCAGGGAGCTCCATTCCTTCAGCCAAATAGCAAAACACGGACTCCAATCAAGTGTGGTTGTGAGTGGATAGTAACGCGCTATGTGCCATGTCTGTCACCGGTGCAGCCAGCATATTGGTGAAATTCGGTATCGCGGGCTAAACGGAAAGGAAGACAAAACAGGCTTGGGGCTTAACGTGTCAGTAACATATACAGCCCTGGCCGGGTTGGCTCAGTGGATAGAGTGTCGACCTGCAGACTGAAGGGTCCCAGGTTTGATTCTGGCCAAGGGCACATGTCTGTGTTGTGGGCTCAATCCCCAGAAAGGGGCGTGCAGGAGGCAGCTGATCCATGATTCTCATCATTGATGTTTCTCTCTCCCTCTCTCTCCCTCTCTGAAATCAATAAAGAAAGATAATATCATATACTAGAGGCCTGGTGCATAAAAATTTGTGCACTCGGTGGGGGGAGGGTCCCCTCAGCCCAGCCTGTGCCCTCTCACAGTCTGGGAACCCTTGGGGGATGTCCACCTGGGACATCCATGCTCCCTGGGGGATCTGGCCAAAGTTGACAGTTAGACATCCCTCTGGCAGCCCAGGAGCCCTCGGGGGATGTCCACTTGCCAGCAGGGAGCAGGCCTAAGCTGCAGTCGGACATCCTTGCACTGCTGAGGAGGCAGAAGAGGCGCCCACCACCACCGCTGTACTGGCAGCCATCAACCTGGCTTGTGGCTGAGCAGAGCTCCCTCTGTGGGAGCACACTGACCACCAGGGGGCAGCTCCTGCATTGAGTTTCTGCCCCCCTCCTCCATGGTCAGTGTGTGTCATAGTGACCAGTCATTCCTAGTGGTTCTGCTGTTAGGATCAATTTTGCATATTACCCTTTTATTATATAGGATAAATGCCCTGTCTCAGAGAATCTGAGTAAAACCCAGCAACTGCCGTGACCCTTGGTTCAGATAGACAGTGTCCCGGGCGAGCACAGCCCCGCAGCACCGCTGTCCGTGTTGGGCCCCCCGTGCGTGGGCACACTGTCCAGAGTTGCAGGCTGCGTGTCTGCGGGAGGACTCACCGCGCACCTCCTGGTGCGGCAGGTGGTGGAGGCACACTTCACAGAAGAGATGGGGCGCTGTCCCTGTGGGGCACGCTGACATGCACCCTCCCCTTGCAGCCACAGAGACCGCCCAGCAGCTGAAGAGGAGCGCAGGGGTGCCCTTCCACGCCAAGGGCCGGGGGCTGCTCCGGAAGATGGACACCACCAGTAAGGCTGCCCCCGGAGTGGCCCTGGGCTGCCCTTGTTCAGGCCCAAGGGCCCGGTGCCAACTGCCCAGGGATGGGACAGGCCCTGTTCAGAGGGAACTGTCCCTGGTGTGTCCATTGATGACCCTTTGACAAATGCTGGCTGGGCATGGGGGGAGGGAACCATGGAGCCTTGACAGCTGCTCACCAGGAGGCCAGAGGGACGGGCGAGGTGCTGCCCACATGGCATTGTTTGGTGTTTCTGGCGAAAATGCCATAGGTTGGCTGTGATGTCATTGCTGGCTGAGGCCTTCTCTGCTGAGCAGGCGACCTGGCACTGAGTGAGTGCTTGTTCACTGGCAAGAGCAGGCCCCCCTACCCCTCCTCCACCCCCATCTCGGACGCAGCAGGGCCACGCGCTCAGGGCTGTGTGGTCAGGCTCATGCTGCTCGGCACCAGCAGGCTCCCAGGACCAGGGCCTCGCGGGTGAGCGTTCTCTCGGGCATGGCAGCGGCCCAGAGAGCGCAGCTTGCACAGGTGGCAGAGACAGGCCTCCGCCGGTCATGGCCACGGCCACTGATGGCACCCCCCCCAACCACAGCCCCGCTCAAAGGCATCCCGAAGCAGGCACCTTTCCGGAGTCCCACGGCCCCCAGTGTCTTCAGCCCTGCCGGGAATCGGACCCCCATGCCCCCCTCAAGGACACCTCTGCGGAAGGAGAGGGGCGTGAAGGTGGGCATGCCCCTTTGGTGTTTGCCCCTCATGGCCGGCTGTGGCGCTCCACACTGTAGCTGAGGGTGGCCTTCTGTCTGTCTTGGCAGCTGCTTCACATTTCTGAGCTGGATACGGTTGGTGCCGGCCGAGAGGCAAAGAGAAGGAGGAAGACGCTGGGTGTGTGCCTGGGGCTCCCGGGGTCCATGGAGGGAGTGCTGCCATCGGCTGGGGCTCAGCCAGGGTGGCGCCTGAGTCCTGTCTCCTTTTCCCGAGAGGCAGACACCGGGGCTCACCCCTGGTGCCTAGTGTCAGTGACGCCACCTCTCAGAGAAGGTGACCGCGGGGGGAGCCCTTTCATAAGAGCGCCTTTCCTTCTTTGCTTGGAGATGTGTGTGAAGGGCAGGCGTGGGCAGCATTTCAGGGCTACTTGCCGAGCCTGCTTGAGGGGGCACCCGGGCACTGATGAGCTCTGTCTGCAGACACGGAAGTGGTGGAGAAGCCAGCCAAGGAGGAGACGGTCATCGAGAATGCCACCCCCGACTACGCAGCCGGCCTGGTGTCCACACAGGTAGGGCTCCCAGCCAGAGCCTCATGTGGCCAGTGTGCTCCCTCTTGTCCCGATCCTTGGCCACTTAAGTGTGTTGTAGGAGAATACCTACACATATACATACATGTGTGCATACATACGTGTGTGGTGTGTATGCATATGGACATGCATATGAGGCAGCGCTGGCTGGGGGACCCCCGGCCTGTGTGTGCCATGTTACATGTGCTGGCGAGCTCAGGTCACGAAATGTGGTGCTTCGCCAGGCCCCTTCCCTGCGTGGGAGACCGGTGCCCGCCTCCTGGAGCCCCTGTGCAGACTGAGAGCAGCTGTGGCCTGAGAAGCTTCCCCATCGCGCAGCTGTCCTCTCCTCCTGCTGTGCGCACGTCTTCCTTCTGTCGTGTTGTCATAAGAAAACCATTGTTGGACTTTTTTCTTCCCTCAAAGAGGGCTGATTTGGCGGCTCCTTAACCAACCAGGAGCCCAGCCCTCCTCTGCTGGGGCCACTCCAGTGGGGCAGCCGTGTGGGCCCAGGGCTGGTGGCCCAGAGCAGCCCTTCCAACCTGGGGCAGCACATGCCCTGCTCAGGGCGAGGCTCCTGGGGGCACTGAGACCCAGGCCTCTCCTGGGAGAGACATGCTCTATCTTCCAGAAACTCGGGGCTCTGAACAGCGAGCCTTCGCTGCCCTCCACCAGCTACCTGCCCGCCACACCCAGCGTGGTCCCTGCCTCCTCCTACATCCCCAGCTCCGAGACTCCGCCAGGTAGGCCGTGGCGGCAGGCGGGGGACAGCCTCCCGAGGCCCCCAAGCACCCACCTGCCAGGGCCCTCCTGCCCTGCTGTGCTGGCTGACATGTGCCCGGCCGTTCCTGGGGTAACAGGCAGCTGCCCCGGCTGCAGCTCGACTGGGAAGTGGCCGAGGGGGCAGAGCGCAGGGCCCGCGGGTCCCCTCCCAGTGCCAGAGGCCAGCGGGCTGCCGTGTGGTTTTGCCCAGTTGGGCTCCGCTTTGCCTGCCAGGAACATAGTCCCAGGGAGGGGGCAGCCAGTGGGATCCAGGAGCTGCCTTCCTGCCTCCTTACCAGTGACCAGGACGGGAACCTGGTCCAAGGCAGGGCTCTCTGCAGCCTGTGCCCACCCCAGGCTGGGGTGCTGCTCACTGCTCCTGCCCTGCAGGCCAGAGGCCTCCTGAGGGTCCGGGAGCCTGGGGAGCCCAGGTCTCAGGGTTGACCATTGCACAAGCCAGGCAGTGTAGGCAGGGCAGTCATGACCCAGAAGGGGCAGGGCTGGGGGAGGGGTCCCCAACCTCCTGGCGCCTCAGCAGGCCTCACTGTGCTTACAGCCCCACCTTCCCGGGAAGCCAGCCGGCCCCCCGAGGAGCCCAGCACCCCGAGCCCTGCCCTGCCAGCACAGTTCAAGCAGAGGGCACCCATGTACAACAGCGGTCTGAGCCCAGCCACGCCCACACCCACGCCTGCGGCGCCTGCCTCACCTCTGACGCCCACCACACCCCCAGCTGTCACCCTCGCTGCCCAGGCACCTCCAGTGGCCATGGTCGCCCCACAAACTCAGCCCCCTGCCCAGCAGCAGCCCAAGAAGAATCTGTCCCTCACGGTAGGTATGCCTGGCAGTGGGGGTGCCAGCGGTGCCTGGCAGGGCCTGCAGGTGGAGGGAAGCAGGACCTGGGCTGCGAGCCAGGCACTCACCCCCCTGCCTGCACTGCAGAGAGAGCAGATGTTTGCTGCACAGGAGATGTTCAAGACGGCCAACAAGGTCACGCGGCCCGAGAAGGCCCTCATCCTGGGCTTCATGGCTGGCTCCCGAGGTGGGTTCGTGTGGCTGGCCCAGGTGTGGGGGCCCTGGGCCCTGCAGGGGTGGGAGGGTCAGGCTCCTTGGCCCCAGGACCACCCAGCAGCCTGCGCCCTCCACAGAGAACCCGTGCCAGGAGCAGGGGGACGTGATCCAGATCAAGCTCAGCGAGCACACGGAGGATCTGCCCAAGTCGGACGGCCAGGGCAGCACCACCATGCTGGTGGACACCGTGTTCGAGATGAACTACGCCACGGGCCAGTGGACGCGCTTCAAGAAGTACAAGCCCATGGCCAACGTGTCCTAGGGCTGCCTGGCGACTCATGTTCCAGGACGAGGCTCTGGCTTCTGAGTGGCAGCCTCTTGCCCCCAAGCTCTAGCCTTCTTGGGGTGTTTTGGACTTATTTCTTAAGTTTTAAGAGAGGTTACTTTTTGTGTGATCTAAGTCACTTTTTTGGATTCGATATTACATTTTTGAATGTTAAAGTTAACCAAAAAAGTTCTAACTTCCTAATTTTAGTGACAGCTCAGCCTGTTATAGACTTTTACTTTTTTAAATTTTTCTTAAATTCCATTGCCCTCGAGGTTGAGGGGACCAAAGGGGGGCCAGGCGGGGCTGAGAACAGGGTGGGGACAGGCTGCTGACTGCGGAGCCACACCCCCACCCACCGTTTTCTACTTGTCTTTTGTACAGTTGTGAGCATTTAAGACCAGTCTCCGGGCATCTGTGTTCATTGTACAACCTACCTGAGTGATTAAAGTTTAGCTTTTCTATAGGAAGCCCCAGGGCCATGTTTCTGGGGCAGCGCCGCCTGGGGGTGGGGCCATGGGAGGTGTTAGAGGCGGGAAGAGCCAGTGGCTCGTCCCCTCCGACCGCATCACCTTTAATGGGGATTTTGAACAACTTATTTTTAAAATTAAAACACAAACATCATCTCAGTCAGATGTACACGTGGTGTTTTTGACGTCTGTTATAGGCTCCCCAAGACCATCCTCACCCTCGTCTGAGGCTGGGGCATTGGAGGGCGTGCTAGGCGCCTTGCAGTGACAATTCAGACCAGAACTTCACATTGCCTCCCACACAAAACACGTTTAAGAAAAAAGCCTTTCAAAGTTTTTAATAGAAAAATATTCATACACAATTTTCCAGACACAGCTTTCCACTTTAAACGCTATTTCTCCCCAATATTGGCAATCCCCAAGTCTACATTTCAGCACATTCCCCCTAGAAGTGAACTTCAAGTTTTTGAGTCTAGAATGTGATAGCACCCATGTTCCTAAGAGAAGCCTGGCCTCGTCCACGTCTAGACGCCAGGAGGCACCGAGGTGGAGGTTTAAGTTCTGACAGTTTCACATCCTGACGGCACGTGGACACCATCAGATACGGCACCCCTAGGACCGAGAACGTGGCACTAACTCTGGGGAACAGGCTTGCCTTCTGCTCCTGACAGAAGGGCGTCCTGGGAGACAGGCTCTGTCCACGGGACACGGTTCTACATCAAGATAAATACTTCAAAGGTGTCAGAGCACAGACCTGAGTGGGGGGTCTGGGAGGGAGAGCGGACAGACCTCCACATGCTGGCGCCAGACTGGCCTCCCCAGTGGTCACTGCAGAGGTGGGTGCGCTGCTGGGCCTAGCACTAGTGAGGTGCCCACCTTCCTGGGCCAGTGCTGGCCGGGCAGCCGTGACCACACTGGGCATAGGCTCCTGATGCCAAGGAATCCTGAGGTTGGGCCGTTGTCATTTTGCTTCTGCTTCACATTAGTGACAGAAGGGCTGGAATGTGTTTGGAAAGACTGAAACCCCACCCACCCGAGGCGAGCTCCCGTGGAGACGGCCCTCCAACGGCCGGGGTCCTGACCCATGATGGTCTTCAAAGGTAGTGTTATCTGCTCATTTGTTTAACAGTTTGGGGAAAGGGGCAGCCATGTTGAAAATGTTTCTAGTATTTCCTTCAAGATCATTTAAAACTCGGGAATATCGAAGTGACTCAATCACAAGATTCTACTGCCGTCAAATGTGAAAATAAGTTAATCTCCCCAAAGTGCACTGCAAACCCAAGTCTGGGCGGCCCTGACGCCCAGCAAGAGGCAAGGACGCGGCCTCTGCCTGCGCTGGGCCCTGGCTAAGAGCACAGCCACAGCCACACCCACAGCAGCTGCAGCCACTGCCCAGACCGCGCACGGTGCGGACGCTGCCAGGACATGAGGAGCGGAGATCGGAATCAAGCCAGGGTTTTCTCAAGACAATTTAAAAGTTAGGAACTAAACGCTCCGCAGTCCCATGTCGGGCAGGTGGTTTCCATGAGAACGAAACCCCACATGCAGATGTGGTCGAGGGCAAAGCTCTGGGCTTCCCTTCCAGTTTTGTGTGGCGACTCTGCCTGGGGTCGCGAGAGAAGGGCCGGGCGACCAGCCCACAGCCCTCAGGAGCCACACTGTGTCTCAGCCTGACAGACCCACCCCAGCTCCAGTCACAAACCCGGGGGGTGGAGAAGGGCCTGGGGGAGAGAGGGCCCCCCAGCCATTCAGGACCAGCTGCAAACCCTGCAGACCATGAGGGTTGTTCTGCCCTGCCATGCCTGGGACAGCAGGCTCCAGCGCAAACCGCTCCCTCCTCTTGGGTGGTTCTGAGCCCCAGGGAGGAGTGGGACTCCAGAAAGAATTGGGTCTTGCACAGAGAATGCAGTACTTTCCAGAGGTTTCTCCGAGGTTGGCAGGTGGTGCCCTGGCCTAGCACATCTGATAGGCACAGCTGTGTTCTGCAAGCAGACCCACAGAGCGAGGAAGTGGCTAGCTCTAGCCTCACCTCTCCGCAGGCCCTGGAGAGGGTCTGGGGGCGCGGGCCCAAGCTCCAGGCTAAGACCTTGCCCGAGAGTCATCACCAAGCCACCAGCTGGCCACACCTTGGCCGGGAGGACTCAGGGTCGCATCAGTAAATACACGGTTCAGTCGGTGGTAATTGTGAAACAAGTTTAGCAAAAATATATTGAGAATAAAAGCTAGAAACTGGTAAAGAAACGCCAAATGAAAAGAATGTACAGTCTTTCCCCAGGTGTTGGTAAGAGCCCAGGGCGGTCAAAACGCCAGCGAGCTGCGGCTCCGAGGAGGGGGGCCTGCTCTCTGAAGGCTGACAGGGTAGTGACCCTCAGTTCAAGTCCGCAGAGAGCAGCCGACCCGGGAGGCTTGGCACAGTCCCATCGCCACCCTGGCCAGCTGTGTGCTACGGTGAGAAGGGCACTTTGAGGAAAAATTTCACATTAGTATAAAAACAGCTGGTTCATAAAAGCCAAAACGATCAAAATCAGGTTTCCAAGGACTCTGGGGTCTGAGCCCTGATCCTTCAGAAAAAAACTACTCTACAGGCTTCAGGGGAGAGAAAAACATTTCATATGCCAATCATGTCAATCACAACTTTAACTAAAACCAATGAAGGTTCTGGAACCTGACATTCTTAGCAATTCAAGTAGCTGTAATGCTGTGTAGTCCTGGGCGTCTGTCCCAGGTGCTCTGAGCCCTGTGGCCCAGGCAGTCAGTGCCGACACAGCGGGGCTGCCGGTGGCTCAGTGGTGAGGCCCTCCTTCCTGAGAGGCCTGAGCTCCTGTCACGGCTTTGCCCCGGCCCTGAGCCCACCAGCTCGGCCCACCCCGGGCAGGCTGGCCTGGCAGCCCTGGCCTCACCACACCAGGTGCTATTTGCCCTCCGTGACCCTCCGCCAGCACCTCCGCCGCCTCCTGCCCTGGGGCCTCCTGGGCTCCCGGAAGGGGCTCTTGGCCTCAGCGCCTGCCGCAGACTCTGCCCCCGAGTCGTGCTCACAGCAGTAGGAGCGCCCGTCCACGGTGGAGCGCAAGGCGGTCCCGTCTTGGTGCTCCTTGCAGAACGAATTGGGGCACAAGTGGCAAAAGGAGGCGGAAGGTTTGCCACACACGTCACAGTGGTGCCAAGGGCACACCCACTTCCCTGTAAGGAGACGGCGTGTTACCAGACGGGCAGCCAGTGGCAAGTCCCACACCCTCAGCTGCCTCCCTCCCTCCCTCCCTCCCTCCCTCCCTCCCGTGCAGAGGCAGCTGCCCAGGGCCTGCCCCGCCTGCCTAAGCCGACTGCTGCCCCGCTGTGCCCTAGACCTGCCCTGCGGCCCGCTGGGCTCCGCTGCCCTGCACGAACCTCTAAGGGCCTGGCGCCAGGCCTCTCTCCTGACGCCTGTCTGCCAACCTGCTTTGTTATTTCCCATCTAAACGTTTGTTTTTTACACACGTCTGACTTTCACAGCGCGGGGGGCTCCTGGTTCCTGCGGGGTCACAGCTCTGCTCCCCACTACTGCGGCCCCGAGCCCGGGCGGGACGCACCGAAGGGCCGCTTGCCCAGGCCCAGGCAGGACAGGTGGTAGGCCTTGGTGCAGGACTTGCGGTCGCACAGCACCAGCTGCCCGCCATCCCCGCAGCGGAAGCACTCGTCCTCCGACTCCTTCTTCCCTTCGCCTCTGGTCCGGCGCCTCCGGCTTTTCTTCTTGGTCTTTTTGCCCCTTTCCTCTGAAGACAGCATGGTGGAGGTCTAGGGGGAGAGCGAGGCACGGTCCGTGGAACAGAGCAGCAGGCTAAAGCTGCCCGCTCCCGGGGCTCAGAGATCCCTGAGGCTGTCCCAGCATGGAAAGAACAGGGGGTTCACCACGGCAAGCGGCTCCCCACGCCTGTGCTGGTGCCCTGTGCGGAGCGAGAAAGTTGAACACGAGGCAACACAGGCACAAGCCCTTAGTGCTGAGGCCCAGGTGGCCAGACCTGCTGCAGGCGGGGCCAAGGACACGGGGCTCTGCCTGACCCCGGGGTCGTGGTGAACATGAGAAAACCAGAGGCTCGGTGCATGGGTAGGGTTCCTAGGCCTGGCCGGCCATTGGGCCAATCTGTGGGGCGACTGGTGGGGTGATCGGGGAGCCCCCACGGGCACCCGCCTTGGCTGGCCTGGGGCCTGTTGGCCGGGGGCAGCTCCTGCTTTGAACATCTGCCCCCCTGGTGGTCAGTGTGCGTCATAGTGACCAGCAGTTGCGCCCGTCATTCCGCAGTTGGGTTTATTTGCACATTAGGCTTTTATTATGGAGGACGAGGGCAGCAAGGATCCCGAGCAGGCGCCTGTGTCACCCCAGGTTGTGTCCTTCTGCCCCCTGGGGGGTGGCTGTGTGTGGAGAGGGTCGCAGCGAATGTGCGAGGGGAGAGGAGGTCACATGGGGCAGGGACTCCGTTAGCAGAGGAGGAAGACTGACATGGAGGCCGTGTGACGAGGGGCTGGGACTGGGAGAGGACCCCTCACCACCAAGGACGGCCAAGGGCCAGGAGCAGAGGCAGAGGCAGGGGGGGCCCGGGGCCCGGGAGTGCGGCTTTGCCGTGGAGTCCCGGCTGGGCACACGCGGCCTTTACCTTCGGCCTGTCCCCGAGGAACCCACTGCAGTTGGGGGCCCCGCACCGGCACACGGTCTTCTCGTTGCCCAGACAGTCGAGGTTGTAGTTGAACGTCAGCTCTGTCCCTGGTGAAGGCAGAGGAGCCACGTGGAAACACCCATCTGTTCATCATCTGAGCCCTGGCGGCCAGTGTCCCCACCCCCATGCCTACTTCGCCCCCATGGCTGCGAATGCCGCCTCGTGAAACACACTCGCACCAGACACCACCTCCAGGCGACCAGCTGCCTCCCCAGGGCCCTCCAATGGCGCAGGGTTTAGGCCGTACGTACCTGCAGGGATGTCGCACACGGCAAACAGGCCCACGCGCGTGTCCCCGTTCACCGTCCACTTGAGGGTCTCACAGTTGGGCTGGCAGCTGTGGTTCATGAACCTGGAGTAGTTGCCTTTGGGGCCGGCATCGATGATGCGGTCCTGGAGGCACAAGGCAGGGCTCAGTGCGGCTGAGGGACAGCTGGTGTCGTCCTGGCAACCGTGGTCTCCTGCGTCCACTCGGACAGGAGCCCCCAATCCAGTCCTGTTGCTGTTGCTCCCAGGGGGTGGGACAGGACCACGTGGATGGGACCAGCCCTGGGAGCCGGCGGGAGCCGAGGTCTCATGCCCCCTCGCTGGCGGCACCAAAGGTTGGCACCAACAGCCTCAGATGCACAGAGCACAGCCAACAACTACGAACGGGCACAGGACGCAAACACAGCTCCGAGCAGGAGGGAAGACGCCCGCACTGAGCAGCCAACCAGAGCCCTCGTCAAGGCAGCATCGACAGTGCCGTGGTCAGCCCAGCCGGCAGTCAGCAGCTGGGGCAGCCCTGCTGCCACGGGCCTGTGCTCCAGACTCCGTGTCCCTGAGGCAGAACCCAGAGGTGAGAGCTGCCCGGGCAGCACCGCTGCAGGAACCCGTCTGTGTCACAGGAGGACGTGGCGCTCGGCTCCAACAAGATTACATTCAGGAGGGCCTGGCGCAGGAACCTGGAAGCTGGCTGCCTTTGGGGCGGCTGCGGTCACCCAAGGAGTCACCCCACCCCCACCCCCCAGCACGCTGACCACCGCAGGCCTCCCATCCCAACTGTTCACTACGCTGGGCTCAGCCAAGACCGACCAAGTCAGCTCCCTGTGACGGGGGGGTCACCCCCACCCGGGCCCTCCCACTCCTCCCTGACGCCCAGGAAGAGGGCAGTGCCCCTCACACCAGAGAGCACGAGGTCCCAGACACCTCGGGCCGACGGCAGTCGCCCAGGCAGGAGCCGCCACAGCTGCACAGGTTGAAACAAGCCGCCGCCCGGCGACGTGGCCCCCCCCCCCCGCGGGCGGCTACCTTGTCGATGGTGAGCATGTAGAAGTGCGTGATGTCGTTCTCCTGCGCGTGCTTGATCCGGGCCATGCACTCCTCCTCGTCGATCAGCTCGCCCACGTACTCGTTCACGAACTCCCCCTGCGAGCGCAGCACAGGCTGGAGGCTGCCCGGGTCCGGCTGCCCTGCCCACTGCCCCACCCGCACAGCCCAACCCCGCTCGCTGCACAGAAGCTTCCACCGTCCCGGCAGGAGGCCGTTCACGGGATTTCTGGGCTTCACTTTGACAGGTAGTGTCCAACTGTGCAACCCAACCCCCCACCCGCGTGCCCAGCGACTCCACGCTGCTGCCCAGGGTGGGGGTGGAGGGGAGGCGGACCTTGCGGATGTCCCGAGTGGCGACCAGGCCCCAGCCCTTGCCGTCGGTGCGCACGATCTTGGTCTCGGGGTACTGGCGCTTGCTGAAGCTCTGGTTCTGGCAGGCCTCGCCGGCTGGGCACACCTGTGGGTGGCACTCGAACAGGAGCATCCGGTTCAGGCACTCCGAGTCCAGGCCGCAGGGGCTCTCGTCCGTGGGCTTACAGTTGCACTTGGGGATCTCGGAAATGTCGGCTGTGTAGATCTGCACCTTCCCGTACGGCTTATTCACCTGCAGGGACGGGTGCACTGCCTCAGCCCGGTGGGCACCGTGACCCTGACACCCCTGCCCCACCCACCAGCCTCCTGCTGGCCGTCAGCTGCGGAGGCCCAGGGAGGGGCCCGGCCAGAGGTGTGCAGCCCCCACCAGTCACAGGGCCCTCGCCAGGCGCAGGAAGCGGCTTCAGAAGGTGCGCTGATGTGCAGTCCCCCGCCCCATGTGCTGAGGTAATGCGAGTCCCTGTGTACTGGACAGCTGGCACACAGGCTGCCCGGGACGAGGAGGTGCCCGCACCCCTCACTTCCCACGTCTGTGGGCACTTCCCTCACAAGGAACATCCACAGTGCCACCTGGACAGGCGGGTTCAGGGCGCAGCCTCCACCAGGGCCTGCTCACTGTTACGGAGAAGAGCCACCGACAAGGAAGCAGCAGAAAGCGGGAAGGAAAGTGCAGCGAGGAGAGGATGGGGAGGGGACCCTGTGCCTGGCACAACCAGCCTCCAGCCCCGCCGGCAACTCCTGGGACTGGCCAGGGAAGACTCGGCACAGAGGACTATGGGGCTGCCTTCGCCAGGACCAGGGGCCCGATGACCGCTGCCGGGTTCCCAGCCCCTGGAGCAGGCACATTCTTTGGTCCCCAGGGTGCTGGCTCAGCCCTGCCTGCCCCTCTGTCCTGTGCAGAAGGACCAGCCGGAGGCGACGCGTCTGCTCTCCCCGCTGTGATTGTGCGTCCGCGCACAAGACCTCCGTCGCGTGCGTGCGTGCGTGCGCTCACCTTGATGTGCTTGTAGGGTGGGGGCTTCCGCTCACTCTCCTGCGTCTCTCTGGCTTCCCGCTGCAGTTTGATTTCACGGAAACGAGCTTCCGCTTCTTGCAACGCTGAAAGATCAACAAGCCCACCTGCCTTCAAGCTCACGGTCACCTCCCGCGGCCCAGGACCGGTGACACCGCACACTCCGCGCGGAGCGGGTCGACGTCTGTCCGCCTGCCCATGCGACCCCAGCCCTTGCGGTTGACAGCAGGCGAGCTCCCCCCACACCCCCATGTCAGTAATAGCGGCCAGGACTCCTGCACTTTCCCGTATGTGCGTGAGCGCACTGTGCCCCCAGGTCACAGGCAGCCCAACCCCAGGGGCCCCCACGGGCAGGGCCTCCACAGAAACCACTTTCAAACACAGAAGTCAGGGCTGGCCCCACGACCCTGCGCTCCCTGCCCGGCAGCGTCCGTACCGTTTTTGAAGACTCTGCCGATCCCGCTGACCCCCTGGTAGCGGCTGCCCCGGTCCCCCTCCATGTACGGGAACACTCGAGCCTGATGCGTCCAGTAATAATCTTTAGACCCAAAGAAAAACACAGGGAATTCTCCAACCTCGTGCTTCATTTTCTGAATATTTGGGGGGACATTTTTGGGATGGCAAACTTCTGCCGGCCACCATCTATTATAAATATTAAAAAGAGGGTTCACAGACTCTTCAGAGAGCGTGGCGACCGCTCCGCACTGTCAGCCCTGCAAAGCAAACACATGTGAGGGCGGGGGGAGGGGGGCCTCAGGTCCCAACCTGTAGTTCCCGAGTTTGACCCACACGATGTCCTGGTGGTGCAGCCTCTTCCCCGCCCGACAGTCGTTGCAGAACCAGCTGCCGTCCGGCATGTCGATGCTGAGGCAGTCGGGGTGGAAGGCTGCCGGGCAGGACTCGCAGCACAGCAGGCTCCCTCCTGCAAAGGGGGCGGCTCAGCCTGGTGCGTCCTGCTCCCAGACAGCAAACCACGGGCCAGCCCCGCTCACCCAGGCGGTCACGGCCCTGCCACCCAGGGCGTGGGAAGCCCTGCGGGGTGCGCGCCCTCCCGCGGCCGCCCCAGCCTCACCTTTGGAGCACACGAAGCACCAGCTCACGTTGACGTGGGTGTGGTGCCGCTTCCCCTTCCGCGCGGTGAAGTGGGCCGTGCAGACGATGCTGTGGGACGAGACCACCAGGCAGCCGGCCGCCAGGCAGGCGTCCCCGCCGTGGTAGGCGACGGGGCAGCGCACGCACCGCATCATTTTCCCTGGGGGCAGACGCCAAGACGCGCTGTGAGCAGCCGCGAGACCGCCTGCCCCCACCCACCAAAACACACTGCCACGACGGGCGTGAAACCACCAGGACTGGAGGGCAGGCGTGTAAAGAAACACGTCCTGGAAAGCGCAGGAGGACAGGGCCCGCACGTGAAACACTGCACTGCAGCCCTGGCTGGTGGGTCAGTGGTTAGAACGTCGGCCCAGGGACTGAAGGGCCGCACGCTAAGGGCCAGTTCCTGGGCGCAGCATTGCTGTGTCTGCCCTCAGAGGTCAGCCTGTCCCCAAAGGACCAGACACGGCCCAGGTCCCTGGGGCGGGCGCCAGCCCCGATGCCACACCCACGGGAGGTCACAGCGATGCCTTCATGCTGGAACCCAGCTCCTACGCGGAAACCACCACAGTAGGAAGCGCCAGTGCCTGCGGGAACGGCTCCCCGCACCCCTCTACAGCAGAAGGCCGGCAAGGTGGCAGCTGGGGCGAGCAGAGGGAGGAGGAAGGGGGCAAACCCAGCCCGTGTGGGACAGTAACAGGAAAAGTGACTCCAAGTAACGCCGCTACCAGCCAGGCGCCCGCGGGACTGACGCGAACCCCACCTTTCGTGGCGCGCGAGCTGGAGGGGTGGGAGGCGTGGCAGCTCGCGCAGCCGTGCAGGGGGCACCGGAAGCCTCGGCCCTCGAACACCGTCAGGGGGAACCGCCTCACGCAGGCCTCGTGGTAGAACTTCCCGCACTGCGGCACGGAGCAGCGCCTGGCGTCCGCCGAGCTCTCCTTGCACACAAAGCACGAGTGGATCCCTAACGGCGAGAAAGGGGCAGACGGGGTGAGAACAGGGATGAGCCGGAGCCCCTACTCCACTAAAGCTGCAGCGCTCGGAGGCCGCCAGGCTGCTTCCTGCCACGGGGCGGCCACGCCGGCTTCAGCAAGTCCCGCCTCGCCTCACCTGCAGGACCGGGCTGTGGAGCAGCCAGGTGGGCGCCACTCGAGTGAGCGAGAGGTGCGAGGGGGTGAGGGCTCTCGGGAAGGGGGCCCCTCCCGCAGAGAGGGGTTGAGCAACCCCATGAAGAGCCAGGCAGGGCACTGATGCCCCAAAGGGAGGCGCCAGTGGAGGCCACAGCCAGGGGAGCTCTCGGGAGACGCAGGTGTCTCCAGACCGAGGGCCGTTCCCCGGAGTCGGTCCGATGCGGACAGGAGGGGAACAGTGACCACTGTGCTGCCCGCGTCCCACCCGCCCCAGGCTGTGCTGGTGAAGGCCAGCAAGGGCAGGGGCCGCGCAGCGTGAGCCGCACTGCAGCGGCAGGACTCCAGGCTCCTGTGACCTTCAGTGTCCTTGACGGGCTGGGTCACCTGCACCCGCTGTGGCACCCACCACGCCACCTCCACAGAGCCGGGCCCACACCGCCCATGGGACGCCACTGCCAGTCCCCAGACCAGATGAGTGCACACCGAGCTCCACAGGAGGCACTGAGAGGGCGACGGGCCCTCCGTGTGCAGGGCAGGGGACCTGGGGGCGTCGCAGGACAGCAGCCTGGGCACTGCCCGGGGTTTGGGGCCGGGACGGCACTTGCCTGAGACACACTCACTGCAGATGAAGCCCCCTTCCGGCGGCCGGGGCAGCCCGAGGCAGGACAGGTGGAAGGCGCCGCAGCAGGCGCCCTCACAGAGCAGGAGGCGGCCGGGCTTCTCGCACAGCTGGGGGCAGAGGGGGGCACACGAAGGTGCGCCTGAGCACAAGCCCCCCGTCCACTGACCCAGCCCCGTCGGAGGGACCCCGGCAAAGCCCTGGGATCCACAGGAGCACGAGCCTGCGGGGCGCCCGAGAGATGCGGGGAGGAGGCAGATGGAAGCTGGACATGCCCACACCCCCCCAGGAGTCAGGCTCACCCAGGCAGCTGCGAGGACCCAGCTGACCGCACGGTGCCCAACACGCTCCGGGTGCTGGGCACACCGCACTTGGCGACCCGCTGCCGGTGTGTGCCAGGGGGAAGCCAGACGTGACGGCAGCTCCCACCTCCTCCGTCCTCCACCCCCCCAGAGCACACGTGTCCATGTGTGCATCACTCACACCCTGGCCCAGGTCGGCAGGTGGCTGACGGCTGGAGGAGGGAGCGCAGCCAGACCCGCCCCGCCGGCGGGCAGTGAGGAGGTGGCAGCGCCCTCACCTGGCACACGTGCTCCTTCCTGGCGGTCAGGCCTCGCTCCGACTTCTTTGAGGAGACGGACACTTCGGTCTGAGTCTCGTCTGCACTTTCGTAGGGCGACTCCGAGGGCTCATCGCCCATGCCGTCCGAGACCTGCAGATGGAGGAGGTGGACGCAGGGAGCTTCAGGGACACGCCCGCCGGGGCTCGGCCCACGCGCGCACACGCGTAGGTACACGCATGGTGCGCATGCGCACTGGCCTCTCCACTCGCCTGCACGGCCAACTCTTCTCGGCGGACGTGGTCACCAACTGGTTCTGATAACACAACGTGAGGGAAGCTGGGCACAAAGTCAGAAACGGGCTTCGTTCCAGTGGATGTGCCGGGCGTGTGCACACGTGCGGGAGGGAGAACATTTATGTGCCCAAGCGGCCTCAGACGGGAAGTGACGTCTATGGGCACAATCTGCTTGCACAGGCGGCCGCAGGTGGGCTGGGACGGAGGGTCCTGGCCTTTCGTACCCGGTGGGTAACTGTCTGGCTCTTTTAAGCAAGAGGAACATCAGTGAAAGGACCAACGTGCAGTGGGAATGTGAGCCTTCGCCCCACAAACCACTCGTCCACACCCGCGTGAGGCTCCGTGCTTCGGAGGTGTGCTATGCACAGGCGAGGACCGGGCTCGTTACGCCCGTCCCCGCGTGTCCTCCTCCCCGGCACAGGGAAGGCGAGGCCGGGAGCTGCCTGTCAGCCGTGGGGCTGGGTGAGGCCGAAGGGGGCTCTTCTACCCTACCTCTGACTCAGCATCCCCTCCCTGACCAGCAACGCTGTGTCTTTAAATAGAAACCAATAAAACTGTCACTAGAAAACTCTCTCATTAGCCACTGGGGACTTTCTTAAATTCAGTTCTCAACTGAACATCAGATAAACACATCTCACGTCCAGTAAATGCTGAGAAGTGAATTTCCAACTGAGCAAACACATGAACTGCACTTCCTGCCCCAGCAGCTACGGGCACAGACGCGTCCCCGACTTGCTGTCCGCCCGTGGACAGCAGGGGAAGAGGCCACATTGAAAAGTCACAGAAACGAGTGCACAGCCCACAGACAGCGCCCTGTTCTGCAGCCTCATCGCCGACCTTGGTCCAGACGGACATCCCAGCGAGCAGAAACACTCCAGCTGAGAGGGCGGCTTTCAGAGGGACCGAACAGACTGATGTGGGGCAGGTGACAGGTGTGTGGCCACTGTCCAGCCTTGACACTCTCGTGTTTGACACCTCCTAATCTCAGTCCTAAGAGAAAGTGACCTTTTACCCGGTTTCCTTGTGTTTTCCAGGACGGAAGTGGCAGGTGAATGACACGGGATTCCGGGCTCGTGTGGGAAAGCTCGGTCACCGAGCTGCCTGCAGGGAGGCCGGGCTCACAGCCCTCCTGACCCCGCGCCCTCCTTCTCTAGCACCAACCCGAGGGGTGCTCTGAGCGCACGCTCCAGCCACACGCCTTCAGATACGGTGCCGACGGGCCGGGCACTGGAGGCCGGGAGCGCAGGGCTGGCGGCAGGAGCAGGGCTCGGGGAGGTGGCTGCCTGACAGGGGCCTCCCCGCCCCCCGTCCCCCCTCAGCGTGGCTGGAAGGAGAATGCAAGGAGAGAAAGACAGAGACACAGACCAGTCCTGGGCCAGAGGAAGAGCAGCACCGTTTATTTCTGGTTTACAGAGAAGGGAGCAGTTTCCACGGGGAGCGTTCCCGGGACGGACAGTGTGTGGAGGGAGGGACACTGGATGCACATTCAGGGGGATGAGCTGTCAGACACACAGAGGCTGTGTCCTGGGTGGGGTCTAAGGTGCACACAGAACACAGACCTTACATCACAGTCCATGCAGCCCATTGCCCACCCCCTCCAGCCCGCAGCCCGGCGCGAGCTCCGTCGGGGCCCAGCGGGGGCCCAGACCAGCGGCACCCTCACTCCAGCCTGGGCAGGGCCACGCCGTGACAGTTCCTTCCCCCGTATGGGCCCAACACCACCCCAGCCCCGGCCTCGGCCCCGGGCAGTGCACCTGCAGTCTATGCCACACCCAGGAGGATGCATGGGGCACGGAACTGGCGGGGCTGACCAGGCGGCCTGGGATCTTCCCGGCCTCGCTGGGGGCAGGCTCCACGCAGCCCTGCCCACCCCCCACTCGCTCGAGCAGCCTCTCTGCTCGCCTCACGTGGGACAGTCAGCTCAGCTCGCCCGCGGGCCTGAGAAATGCGCTCCTGTACGTGGATGCAGCCTCAACACACAGGTTCAGGGTGACGCCTCGCACTGTGACTGGTGACCGTGTGCGGGTCGCTCAGACCAGGAAGGTCCCTGCCAGGTCAGCCTGGAGAGCAGCTCCCGGCCCCGCGCAGGGCGAGCAGTAACTGTGGCAGCAAATGCCTTCAGGGCCGGTACCACGTCATTGGGGAGCACCAGGGCCGGCCCCCACACGGGCACTTCCGCGAGCCTGTTCCCGTTGTGCTGCTGAACGCGCTCGGGCCGACAGGGGACCAGGGCCTGTGCTCAGCTGGTTTGGTCCATGTCAAGACAGAGACTGGTCTCAGCCACAGCGAGAGGCCAGTGAGTCACAGCGACCTTCAGCAAGCCTTTCGCCACCCCCGTGCCCCCGTGCACGCTAGCGCCTGTCGGAGCGGCCGAGACCTCGCAGACCGGAACCCTCTCGGCTGCCGGCTGCCAGGGCCGGTCCCGGCGATGCTGTGTGGCCCCAGCCGCAGGGCCAGCTCTCGTCGCAGACAACACAAGTCTCTAGAGTTTCCTACCAGCCCCACGTGCCCGCAGCAGACGGGGCCAGGGAGGGGCCTGGGGAACAGGAACCAAGCCCGCCTCAGGCCCCACGCGGGGCGGGGAGGGGCCATCCCCATCTCAGCCTCCACAACTCGCCTCACAACACACGCTGGCAACCGACATGCAGTAACCCACCTAGACACGGCCAGAGCGCCCACGCGTGCAGACCTGACACGGAACCACCAAGGCGAGAAGGTGTCCAAGAGACATGGCCGCCGGGTCTCAGCCTGCCCTGAGCCTCGAGGAGATGCCGGGACCCTGCGCACCAGGAACAAGCGGGCCACGCGCGGCCTTCCACCTGCTGAGGGCGGCCCACTTCCCGCCAAGGCAAGCGCTGCATTCCAGCCAAGCAGCCACACTGTGCGCACATCAGAGCCAACTCCACTGACCCAAGCTCCAAGCAGAGCGACTCCGCGCACTTTAAAAACACGACTCGGAAGCCGGCGAGAAACCTTTCCTGGTGAGAGTAACGATTCCATTCTCACTCCATTCCTTTCACAGCACAACGCGCCGCCTGCACAGAGTCCAAGGCTGCCCGCGCCTGGGGGAGGCCTGCCCGGCCAGAACCCCCCTTGAGAACAAGGGACCCGCGTCTCAGAAGCGCGTAGTCAGGAATCGCGCAGAAAGAAGTCCATCCACTCGCTAGAGCTCCGCCTTCCCTGTCAGACGGGCGACCCAGGAACTTCCCCCAGGACACGGGGCCCTGAGTGGGGTCCATCCCGCACTTACACGCTGACGCTGTGACTGACAGACGTGTCACAGCCGAGCGAGGCGTCCCCACCATCTGCCTCACACACAGGCCATCTCGGGTTTGGAGCTCCCGCTACCTTGGTCTTCTCTTCTCAGGCTGTTTCTACGACAGACGCAGCAGGTGTGAGCTGCACCCCACGAGGACCTGCTGGCTCTGCTTTGCCCTTAAGCCTGGCCATTCTCGCTGCTTCTGGTCACCAATCTGGGGAGCGGGCCAGGTCAGAACCAGTGCATCACGCCCGGCGGCCGCGTCCCTGCAAGGCTTCCTGCCCCTTCTCTGTGCCCGGCTGTTGCTTTGGCCGCTGCAACCCGACACCCGAGCACCTGGCAGCTGGAAACATCCTCTCAACCCTGGCTCTTTTCAGTGGGGAGGAGTGGCTGTGACGGACAGGACACCCGCTACAGAGCACCCGGTGCACCTGCACCCCAACCCGCACCTGCGACTGGCCACCTGCGGGTCACCTCTGAGCACGGCCCTCGGGACACAAGGCGTGTGGGCAGAACCACTGCCTCCGAGCCAGGATGGGTGCTGCACACGAGGACGGGCAATGCTCGGGGCGGGGCGCTGCACCGAGGGGTGGGGCGCTGCATACAGGGGTGGGACTCTGCGCCGGGGTGCTGTGCCGAGGGGCGGGGCCTGCGCCCTCAGAGCAGCTGCCTCAGACCCTGGCTGAGGCTTCCCGCTCAGCACATGGACGGATGCTCTCGTGCGTCTTGACAACAGGCAGCTCAGCCGCCTGGGTGACTGACCCACCAGGGGAGCCCGCGCCAAATCCTCAGAGGAACACACGGCTCTGTCCTCAGCTCAGGGCAGAGCTCCACTCACCCCTCGGCAAGGCCACCCTAGCACTGGCGGGGACAGCTCTGCCCACACCTGCCTCCGCCTGCCCACTCGCCCCCACGCCAGGGGATACCCCAGGTGGGCAGCAGTGCAACCCATCGCGTCCCCGACATGCCCACGTCCTCGGACGAGGCTCACAGTGCTGGGTCCCTTCTGCAGGACACGCAGAAAGCACGGTCACTGGCTGGCCGCTGGCTCGTCATCAGAACCCACCAGGCCACGACTCAAGCGAGAGCCTTCAGGCGAGTCCTTGTCTCCATGACGGTTTCCGAACGAGGGCCACCTGAACACACGTTTCTTACACTTCTGAACTCAGCGGCAACTTCCTGAGGAGCACACGCAACTGTGGGCTCTTCACAGCCTTGAAGGGGCACAGCTCAGGGCACCTGGAGGCCACGGCCCCGCGTCCGAGCAGAGCCACCGCCACCCTCGCCACCGCCCGCAACGCTGACGCGGCCCCAGGAGCCCAGCTCACCAGGTCTGGGTTCAGTCTGCCCCACGTGCAGGATGCGGCCAGGAGGACCGCTCTTCACGCCCACCCAGCATTTATACTTGGGGTGAGGACGGGATGGGGGGATTTTATCGTTTTATTGTTATAACCACATTGTCACAAGCGAACCCCTGCGTCCTTGCAAGAAGCCAGGCACCCAAGGGCTTTGCATGCGTAACAGTAAGTAACGGCTCAGGACACATGTGGTCAGAAAAGTCCACGAGATGTAACAGGCTTTGGAGGCGTCTACGGCGAACAGAACATGGAGGCCTGTCCTCCCCATGTGGGCGTGTGACCCTGGGCTCGACGCCCAGCGGCTCTGGGGAGTACCAGTGCGTCGGGAGAACTGCTCACAATACTGCAGACGGCGTCTACCTCCTCTAACTCACTCTGTGCAGTGTCATCGTAAAACCGTTTAGTGAAAAAGACAGAATCAAAGCCTTCCCGCCTCGTACGCTGGGAACTAGCTGCGTCCACAGCAGCAACTGCGTGTGGCTGGCGAGGGCGCTGCTCAGTGTGCTGTCTGTGCAGGTCCCGGAGGCTCCGATGCCATGTCGGTCAGTAAAAACCCGAGAAGTGTGAGCTGCAGGACAGGATGAATCTCAGTGCATGTCCGCGTTGCAGGACAGGACGCCTGGCTGAGGGCAGCCTCCGGCCTGAGCCCTACGACCGCGGGACTGCGGTGTGTGTCTGCAGCGGGATGAGCGCGACGGGTTAAATGCCTTGATGGTACCTTACCTGGGTCTGAAATGTGCTATCTGTGTTCTTCCGTGTGTGTGTTTATTAATACCAACATAAACAGACCGCCTCTCCTCTTCCACAGGCGACTGAGGGCGCCACAGGGTGTGCGACGAGACGCCCACCGCCGGCGTCCTGGACACCGCGCCGCGTCAGGGGCAGCACAGGGCCGCGGAGCTCAGTCCAACTTGCCGGGTGTGGGCTCCCACAAGAGCTGTCACCAGTGAAGGCGAAAACAGTTAAGAATCTGCTCTACTGAGGGAATAAGAAACGCAGTTACAAGCACGGGACTCCCTGAGGCCCTGTCCTGCAAGGTCCCCTCCATCCTGCCTCACTAGGTGACTGGGACTGTGGGCAGCACATGCCCTGCCCAGGGGACTGAGACGCAGCGTGACCTACGACGTCTGGAAACACCAACCCCCTTGGTCCCTCCTCGGATCGGGCGTGAGGGAAGGGCCCGCGGCCTGAACGAGGGGCAGCCCGAAGCCCAGCCCACGGGCCACCTGAACGCCACCGGCTCTCACACAACCGGCCTCGGCTCCCATCAGGGCGACCGGCCGTCTGCTGGGGGGGGGGGGGGGGCCCGCCGCCTCGCATGCT
Source organism: Murina feae (assembly GCA_004026665.1). Taxonomy (NCBI): domain Eukaryota; kingdom Metazoa; phylum Chordata; class Mammalia; order Chiroptera; family Vespertilionidae; genus Murina; species Murina feae. The sequence goes on along the minus strand of PVJC01012718.1, from coordinate 371 downwards.
GCAGGCACTCAGCGGGGCACATGCTGGGGTGGGATGTGTGAGCTTCACAGTAACGTGGCGCGTCAGCCAGGCTTCCTGTCCACCTGGAACTCTCGGGGGAGGTCTGTGTCAGCCACATGTGACACAAGGAACGGAAGGCGCAGATCTGTTCTCACCCCCAAAGGCAGGGTGGGGTGGGAGCCCCGCGATACAGATGCATCTGACAGTCTATTCACTTCTGAAGTAAAAGAACCGATAGTCAACTACGTCCAATGACGAGAACATGCTCCCCCAGTTCCTACGAGCGTCTAAGCGGCCGGGCTGCAGCTCAGCCTGCGAGAAGGGGCGTCGGACCGCCAGCTTGTCTAGCGGTGTGCCCTCTGCGCCCACCA
>PVJC01012717.1:0-36006 GCA_004026665.1 Murina feae | reverse complement strand
CTCTGTGCACTCGGGAGGTCCCTCAGCCCGGCCTGTGCTCTCTCGCAGTCCGGGACCCCTCGGGGGATGTCCACCTGCTGGCGTGCCTGACCAGCCTGGGTGACGGGCTCTAAGGCTGCCCACAGCTCCCATTGACCCAACGTCCCAGCAAGGCCGGCTGGACACAGGTTCTGGAGTTTTTTCTCCTATAATTGATACACTGTTCCTTTAAGGCGACCTTCTAACTACTAACGAAGCCTCCTCTGCTTCACCTCGCAGAGTCTATAATGAAACAATTGTTACTTTTACTGGTTAGGCCGGAGCTGCTCTTTCCTTCAGCTCCGGAGGATTCTATGATTGTTACAATGTTTCAAAACTGCTAGAGGCAGTTTAATCAGAGCTGAGCTGAGGGGCGAAGCTTCACTTTCGCTTCTGCCGCAATGGAAAGGGCTGTTTACTCAGATCCGGGCGTGGCGGCCGCCATGTTGGCTGAGCTAATTTGCATACATCCGCTCTGATTGGCTGGTGGGCGTGGCTTACCCTGTCTCGGAGAAATGGTTAATTTGCATATTTTGCTTTTATTAGTTTAGATTTATATATATTTGGTTTAATCTGTGTTTCTAACACAGAGCTCATAAAACTCTTATCATTTCCGAAGTAATGATGAACTTGTCTTTTGTTAAGTTAATGAGGTGATTTTTGGAAAGCACCTAGTGATGGGAGCGGGTTGTCTAGAGAACCAACCACGTAATTAGAGGTTAAAACTTTCATTCCTACCCCATGGCCACTGGGCCTAGAAGAGGGGCTGGAGATTGATCACCAGTGGCCAATGATTTAATCAACCATGCCTAAGTAATGAAGCCTCCATAAAAACCCCAAATAGCAGGGTTCGGAGTGCTTCTGGGTTGGTGAACACATGGAGATACAGGGAGAGTGGTGCACTCAGAGAGAGAGCATAGCAGCTCCCTATCTTAGCTTGATAGCTCTGTTGATTAGAACATCATCTCTATATACCAAGGTTATGGGTTCAGTGTCAGTCAGGACACATGCAAGAATCAACAAATGAATACATAAATAAGTGGAACAACAAACCTCTCTCTCTCTCCCTCTTTTTTTCCCTCTTTCTCTAAAAAAAAGAAATAAATTGATTTTTCGCATGTTTTATGCCTTGTCCTGTGGATTTCTTTTATCTGGATCTTCCTGAGATGTATCCATTTATAATAAACCTATAATCTAGTAAGCTTCTCTAGAAAATTGTATCCAAGAAGCAGATTGTTGAAATCTTCAGTCTCTAGTGAATGAACCAGAAGCCCAGGTGATAATCTGGACTTGAGATTGGCATATGCCTTAACATATGAAGCTATCTGCAGGTAGACTGTGTCAAAATTGCATGCAATTGTAGAACATATAGCTGGTGTCCAGAAAATTTGTGATGATGTTGATCCCTCACCAACATACACACACAAAACACACTTACACACATCAGAATTAGGATCAGGAATTTTAATTTAAAAATAAAACTTAGCTTCTCAATCAGATTTCTAGACAACTAGTAACAATAAACCCTCTGTGGTCTTAATGTAGAGTCAAATATGATGAATACTAGAGGCCCAGTGCATGAAAATTCATGTGCTCCGGGGGTCCCTCAGCCAGGCCTGCACCCTCTCTCAGGTGCTCTCAGGGGGATGTCTGACTGATGGCTTAGTCAGTCTGGCCTCCCTTTTCAGGAGGCAACCAGCAAGCAGATCAGGGGACAGCACCGGTGGTGAGTGGCCAGTCCCGCCCTCCATCACCTCTACACCGCTGGTCACTGCTGCCCACCAATTGCCACCCACCAAATACCACCCCCCATCGCCATGCCCGCCCTCTGCCTGCTGGCACATGCCTTGTCAAGCCTGGCACCATCTGCTTGCCAGCCCCCGCCCCTCACCGAATGGTCATTCCAATGTTCAGTCATTTTGTATATTAGGCTTTTATTATATAGGATAATATTAAATATTAGGAAATTAAGTGTCAAAAAATAAGTTATTTATTAGCACTAGTTAATATCAAGGAAGTCCAAATAATAATTGAAAGTTTAGAAAATGTCTTTCATTTCAAAGTTACTAAATATTATAAGAAATAAATTACATTTTGTTGATTTACCACCTCATCACTCAATTGTGTCAAGAATTATTGCAATATTATATTTAAACTAAGGGCCTGGTGCATGAAATTTGTGCACTGGGGGCTGGGTCCTCAGCCCAGCCTGCCCCCTCTCACATATTGGGAGCCCTCAGGGGGTGTTCTACTGATGGCTTAGGCCCGCTCCCTGATCCCTTTGGGGAGCAGGCCTAAGCCACAGTCTGGCCTTCCTTTGTGGGAAGTAACCAGGTTAATCAGGGGAAGCCATCAGCCCCATCACCTGTTGCTGCACCCACTGCCAGTCACCACAGCCACCAAGGTGTTTTCATCAACACGGACTCCAGTACCTTAACCATGAAAAAATAACAACTTTCTTTAGGCATTTTCAAGATGTGTCTTTCATAAAATATGACATTTTTTTCTTTCTTTCTTTCTTTCTTTCTTTCTTTCTTTCTTTCTTTCTTTCTTTCTATCCTCAACTGAGGCTATGTTTCCATTGATTTTTAGAGAATGTGGGAGAGAAGGGAAAAGCAGAGAGAAATATCAAAGTGGGAGGAACACTTTGATTGGTTGCCTCCTGCATATGTCCTGAACTGGGCCCTGGTCAGGGAGGAGCCTGCAACCTAGGTACATGCCCTTGGTCAGAATTGAACCCAGATCCTGCAGTCAGCAGGCCGAGGCATTATGCACTAAACCAAACTGGCTAAGGCAGGATATGACATTTCTTAGCCCTCCAGCAGCGGACCTTAGTTTTTTTTTTTCTAGGAGTGTGGTGGAACCCTAGATCACCTTTAGGGATTCTTATTACCCAAGTTACTAAGAATATTATCAGTGGCATACAGGGAGCTTAGTCAATGAGCAGTAAGAAAAGGTGTTTCCTCTGTAGTTCACTCAGATCACCAGCTCCATCCTTGCTCCTCCAATCCCAGCCCCACCCCTGCCCAGGCCTATAACCTCTGGCCAAGGATGCAGGCCTGGGCAGGGGACCCTCAAACCCCTCTGATTGCCAGCTTAACAGAACTTGGCCTCTGCGACCACCGGCTCTGATCCTGCCCTCTGTCATTGCTGGCTCTGCCCTTGCCCCACTGGCAGCCTCTGGCCAAGGCTGAAGGCCTGGGCAGAACACCCCCATACCTCTGCATTGTTCACTCTACCAGTGCCCACACCCCTACGATCACAGACTCTGCCCCTGCCCCTCAGATTGCTGGCTCTATGGAGCCCAGGTCCCTGTGATCTCCAGCCTTGCCCTTGCCCAGGCCTCAGGCCTCTGGCCCAGGCCTTATGCCTGGATAGGGCAACTTCATACTCCTCCAATCACTGGCTCCACCCTCACCCATGCCTGAGGCCTCTGGCGAAGGTCTATGGCCTGGGCAGGGGACACCCATCCCACTCTGATCACCTGTTCTGCTCCTCAGGCCCCCTGCCACCCCTGCCACCTGCTTGGCTAACAGGCTTGACCAGTTCAGTGGCAGGGCTGAGCTGGACTGGGTGCTGCCATCTTGCGGATATGGGGGTGGCCATCTTTGTCACAGAGTGATGCCTAATTTGCATATTACTCTTTTATTAGATAGGAAGAATTTAACAAAGCAGGAGGAGCCTATCTGTATAAACCTGGAAGCTTGACTTCTGGGATACAGATATATGATTCAATCTTCCCAAACATTTAAAATTCCCAGATTTTCTGAAACTTCTGAGTCTTCAGTAGTGGCCCATTCTTTCTCATCAATAAATTATCCTCTCCCCCACCCCCCGCACCCGCTGCCACACACACTAGCCCAGTATGCAATATGGAAATAGATACTTCAGTCTTCAGCTGCCCTATACTCTTCCCTGGCTTCCAGGCTGATAATCAGATTAAAACACATATAATATATCCAGGGATATGCTAGACCTTTTTAGGGAGGAAAGGGACTATAATTCCAAGGAGTGAAAGATAGCCAACATGTACTGGCAGGAGGCTGAGACTATATATGCGATTGAATCAATACTGAAGGCATTCAATTAAGGAGACCAGAAAATAAGACCCATTGAAGGAGAGTTTGTTGACTTGGGGAAACTTATTTGGGGGATTGTATTTTTTTGGGCCAGACCATAGGAAATGGATTTTTGTAGTGTGTAAATATAAACTCAACATTATAGTAATCCCTATAAACCTTGAAATAAAGGTTGTTCACACTGAACAATGTGGAGATACGCATTTCTTTTACTGGGAAAGAAAAAATATGCTAAAAGATCATAGAAATGGGCAAGCTGGATAGATATGAGATACTAAGCCCCACCAATGAATTACATTCCTTGAGACAGTGCAGGGGATACTGGTTTTGGAGAGAGCATCTGAAATGTGCTGGTGAAAAGACACCAGCATCACCAGGCAGTTCAGTGATGTCAGGTGAGCGGCTCCTCGGCGCAGCATGGGGCTCACTGGCAATGCGGTTTCAAGGCCTCTGGCAGAGTGAAGGCCAGGTAATGGTGCTTAGAGAACATAATTACTATAGCGCCTGAGGCGTTAGATTTGCAACCCAAGGGATCCGACTAATCGAGCTTTATGGTGATGGCTAATACAGCTTGATTTTTCTAGGGACAAAATAGATGAGCAATAAACAAGGCAACTGCTTAATATTGTTACTGAAAAGAGAGCTGTAATGGATGAAGAAGAAGCTGAGAGCAGCACTAACAAAAAGTTCAAAACTCCTTGACTAGTTTCTGGAATGGATCCAGTTTCCTGACACCAAACCCACTGATAAAATAAGTGGCTGCTTTCCTGTGGTGAAAGACGAGGTACCGGCATGGCTTTTATATATTGTAAAGAAAGTCCTTAATCCTTTCCCATAGGCCATTAACTTAAGAGATTTTACAATGATTAAAGGAAAATGACCACATATTTTACTGTTGGATTCCAGCTCTGGATAGACATTGACAGCTGGGATCTGAAGCATCTTATATTTTCTAAATTAAAAATATGTGGAAACACTAATCAAAAAGGATATATGCACCTCTGTGTTCATAGCAGCACAATTTACCATAGCTAAGATCTGGGAACAGCCTAAGTGCCCATCAGCAGATGAATGGATTAGAAAACTGTTGTACATCTACACCATGGAATACTATGCTGCTGTAAAAAAGAAGGAACTCTTACCACTTGCAGCAGCATGGATGGAACTGGAGAGCATTATGCTAAGTGAAATAAGCCAGTCAGAGAAAGATAAATATCATATGATCTCACTCATTTGTGGAATATAGAGGACAACATAGACTGATGGACAGGAACAGATCCAGAGACAGAGAAGCAGCGATCGGTCTGTTGATCCCCGGAGGGAGGGTTGGGGAGGATGGGGATGTGGGGGAGAGATCAACCAAAGGACTTGTATGCATACATATAAGCCAAGCCAATGGACTCAGACAACAGGTGAGTAATTAGGAGCCAGCAGTCCAGGATTGTGAGAGGGATGTCTGACTGCCGGTTTAGGCCTGATCCTAGGGACATACCCCAAGAGGTCCTGGATTGGAGAGAGTGCAAGCTGGGCTGAGGGGATCCCCCCTCATGCATGAATTTTGTGTCCTTAGTACTACTGCAGAAGCAGGAGAGGCTCTGCCCACTGTCGCTGCACTTGCCAGCCAGGAGCAGCTTCTGGCTAAGTGGAGCTCCCCGTGTGGGAACACACTGACCACCAGGAGGCAGCTCTTACATTGAGTTTCTGCCCCCCTGGTGGTCAGTGAGTGTCATAGCGACTGGTCATTCTGCTGTTTGGTTGATTTGCATATTACTTTTTTATTATATAGGAGATATATATATATATATATTTGATACTCTGGTTGGCTGGAAAATATTGGATGATGAGGAACAAAGAGAACTGTGGTAGGGACATTGCATAAACATGTGGGAGTGCATATGAATTTAGAATCTTTGTATAGCAGAAAATAACTGCCATAGAAAAACCACTAAAGAGTCAAGTAGACAAAATGACTCAGAACGTTGGTGTCAGCAGCATTTTCTGGGATTCTCTCCAGGGCTGGAATGATGGGCACATGAGTTTAGGAATCACTGTGCAGCAAATGAAAGCAATGTAAGGGCTCAACACCATAGGTTTCCACTTGCCAGGGCCCATCTTGCTATTGTTGCCAACTGGCCATCCACATGATAGCTCCAAGGGGGCAGGGGAAGACTAGGAGGAATCAATGGAGAAAAAAAGGACATCTGTAATACTTTCAACAATAAAGATTTTTTAAATGACCACTTAGTGACAAATTAACTACATTTGTTCTTTCTCTCCCAGAAGGGCCATTGGTTTATTCTCCAGGAATAAATACTTTTTTAGGCTAGAGTTTATATCTTCTGTCTGCAGGCCCTTCAACCTCAGTATTAAGGGCTTACAGAAATTCTGATCACAGGCATGGACTTCTACACAACACAACATGCAACCAAGGAAACAACTTCAAATAAAAGAGATGTGGGAATAGACCCCATCACCATGAGATCCACTGGTTGTACTACATTTTGCACCATCTAGAAAACTATGGTCACTATAATGGTCTATGGAAGATAAAGCCAAAGTGGTAGTCCAGAGGTAATGCCTGTAAAAATGAGGTGCCACTTTCCAAGATGCAGTATAGGCCTGTCATCAGAGACCACTACATGGCACTCTATCCGCAAAATGAACACACATATTTAGAAATCTTGGTATAGAAGCACAAGCTGTTCCACCTCCCATTACCTCCTCTGGCCCACTAGGAATTGTGTGCTTCCCAGCCTTTTAACTTTGCATGCTGCTAAGTAGAGGTCCTGGATCTGGTCCCTAACAGGAGTGTGCTTTTGCCTGAAGCACAGCAGGGGATATCAAGATGCTGTAAGCTAGTGATGCCACTTAAACACTTTTGGGATCATCAGGAGATAAAATGAGGCACTATCTTTTCAGGGGTAGTTGAACCTGATCATCAGGAGCATGTCAGGCTCTTGTTTCACAGTGAGAACAGGGAGGGATACCTATAGAGCTTGACTGACTCAGTTGCCTTGCTTGGGTGACTCAAGACTTTGCCTAATTATAACTGTAAACAAGAAGTGCAGTGTTTCCACCCTAAGAGGATACGTGGGATAGGACTTCAGACATTTCAGGAATGAGTGTTTAGATTACTTCACCAGCTAAATCATTGTGACCAGCAAAGGGGAAGCTAAACATGGGAAGGATTTAGGAGGGACAGTGAAAGAGGGAGAAATGAGTATCAGTTATGACTCTGGGCCACTGGAGCAGCTGGGGCTGTGGTTCTTCCCTCTCTTTCCTTCTTCTAATTTCCCCCTTAGGAAGAGATTCTCACAGGAATCATGGAGAAAAAACTTTCCAACCCTCTACAGAGAAGTGGACCACAGCAGTACAGAGAGTAGACTGTGGTGGACATGGAGAAGGGCTACTCTGCTCCCCCTTCTAGAAATGTTTAGCTGCTCAGCTCTCTGGACTGTGTCCAGCTGGCAGCCTTCAGCTGTTAGATCCTTCAAGAAGATGCACCCTGGAGTTTTTTGAGCTGAGATGATCTCTTTAAGCCAAAGACTGAGCAAAATGCTAGTGTTAGGTGAGAGCATGCTCTTCTCCAGAAAAGCCCTGGACAGTAACAGAGCTCCTCTAAGGGGGCTTTTCTCTGAAACTCTCCTTTTGACTGGTATAGATTTTATCATGTCTGTAGGATTCTCTTGCCCAATTCTGCTTCTGTCCATGGAGAACAGAGCAGAATTCCACTTCTTCACAGGTGCTACTTCTTTATAAAATGTTTGCACTGGCAACTCTCTCTTCAGTACTTTCTGCTACTTTTTAAAAAATTAATATATGTTTATTGATTTCAGAGAGGAAGAAAAATGGAGACATAGAAACATGAATGATGTGAGAGAATGAGTGCTTGGCTACCTCTGGCATGTCTCCTACTGGGGATAGAGCCAAAATCAGGCCATATGCCCTCACCTGGAATCAAAGCATGAACTCCTGTTTCATAGGTTGATGCTCAACCACTTGCTTCTTTACAAAATATTTCTGCAGCAAAAGCACTGAATAGTGTATGTAGTATTTATGATTTTATATCTTTTGCCTAGGAGAGTGCCTACAAAGTTTTTTTCTTCAGTAAGCATTATATGTTATTATTATTATTTTAGTCTATTACAAGTGTTAAGAGAAAGGAAGGAAAACGTCATTTAGCACCTAACATATGTCATGATTAAGTATCATGTAGGATAACTTTTTGTTCATCAGATTATGTTGAACATCATATTCCACAAATGAGTAATATAATGTGATATTTACCTTTCTCTGACTGACTTATTTCACTTAGCATAATATTCTCCAGTTCCATCCATGTTGTTGCAAATGGTAAGAATTTCTTTTTTTACAGCAGCGTAGTATTTCATTGTGTAGATATGCCACAGTTTTCTAATCCATTCATCTGTTGATGAACACTTAGGCTGTTTCCAAATCTTAGCTATTGTAAATTGTGGTCCTGTGAACATAGAGGTGCATATATCCTTTCTGATTGGTGTTTTTGTTTTCTTGGGATATATTTTTAGAAGAGAGATCACTGGCTCAAATGCAAGTTCCATTTTTAATTTTTTCAGAAAACGCCATACTGTTCCCCACAGTGGCTGCACCAGTCTGCATTCTCACCGGCAGTGCAAGAGGGTTCCTTTTCTCTGCATCCTCTCCAGCCCTTACAGTTTGTTGATTTGTTGAAGATAGCCATTCTGACAGGTGTGAGATGGTACCTCATTGCTGTTCTGATTTCCCCTTCAATTTTAAATGATAGCCTTGCTGGATAGAGTATTCTTGGATTCAGTTCCTTGCTTTGCATCACTTTGTATGGTTCATTACATTCCCTTCTGGCCTGATGTATTTCTGTTGAGAAATCACTTGATAATCTAATGGGAGATTCTTTGTAGGTAACGTTCTGTCTCTCTTGCAGCCCTTAAGATTCTCTTTTTGTCATTAATGTTTGTCATTGTAATTATGACATGTCTTTGGGTGAATCTTTTAGTGTTCAACTTGTTTGGGATTCTCTGTGCTTTGGCAACTTTTTTTTCTTTCCCATATAGGGAAGTTTTCTGTCATTATTTATTTAAATAGGTTCTCTAATCCTTGCTGCTCTTTTTGTCCTTCTGACACTCCTATTATATGTATGCTACTTAGTTTCATGTTGTCCCAAAGCTCCCTTAGTTTCTCTTCCTGCTTTCTAAATTTTTCTCCTGTTGCTGTACAAATTAGACTTGTTTCTCTGCCCTATATTCTAGCTAACTAATTAGGTCCTTAACTTCTCTTAATCTACTGATGAATCCTTGTATTTTCTCATCCATCTGATTTATGAACTGTATGACCCTTATTATGAATTCTTTTTCTGACATATTGCATGCCTCCTTCTCATTTAGTACCCTCCCACCCTCTCACACCCCCACCCCTGCTTTTTTGTGATTCCTCATTTTCTTTCCTTTAGGGGTAGCTTTTTTGTCTCCACATTTTTGCTGTTGCTGAATAGTCTAAGCACCCAGTTATATGGGGCCTGAGCTGCAGCTGCTGACTTGGTGGGAGTGTAATGCACCCTGACAGCCAAGGGTGGGTTTGGGGTATTGGGAGGGGTAGCTGCCATAGAGAAGTGGGAGCTGTGTGTGCTAGCAGTAAGATGATGACTCAAGTGCTGAGGAGACATTGTTGCTGACAGTCAGGGGCCTGTTCGGGTACCTGGATGGTGCAGCTGGTGGGAGCCACACATGTAGATAGTCAGAGGTCAGCTTGAGTGCAGCCAGCAGCAGTCATATGCTCACACAGTTAGGGGCCACCTGCAGTGTCTGGGAGACACAGGTGGTGGGAGCTGTGTACACCAACAGCCAGGAGATGGCTCAGATGCCTGGGAAATGCTTAATCGCCACATTCTGGTCAGTTTAAAGCCTTTAGAATAAAAAGTGAGATTTCTAGAAGAAAAATGCACTCTCATGTAGACAACATCTACATGCCGACATCCAAGGGGCAGCTGGGGTGTCTTAGAGACATGGCTGGTGGGAGCTGTACTTGCCAACAGTCAGGGGTCAGCTGGGGTGTCCAAGAGAGGTGGCAGGTGGGGGTTGCATGAGCAGTCAGAGATGGCTTGGGATGCCTGGGACCTATGCCACAGTGGCGGGTAGGTGGAAGGGGAATGCCCTCCAAGACTCACAGGATCCTGAGGCTGAGGTGGCTTGAGCTTCAGTGTCAGTGGGTCTATGGCTATGGCTATGGTACCAGGTCTTTGTCCAGAATAATTATAGGGTGCTACTGGTTTTCATCTGAGGCCAGTCTGGGAAGAGGTGAGGCTGGACTCCTAGTCACATCATCTCTGCCCTTTAAGATGGTGTGGTTTCTTTGCCAGCACTGTCACCGGAGAGTGCCTGTAGCAGTAGTGGGGCTACACATCTATGAGAACCCGGTCCACCAACCCCTGAAAGTCTTGCAGGATCTAACTGTTTCTTGCACACACACACACACACACACACACACACACACTCTCTCTCTCTCTCTCTCTCTCTTCCTTTTCTCTCCCTCACTCTCTCACACTCTCTCCTTTACTGCCATTCTGCCAGTTGCCATCTTCCAAAAACTATTTTTCCTTTAGATTCAAGTAATTTTTACTGAATATTGAAACAATAAATAAACTAAGCCACTAAAAAAAGAAACTTCCACATTTTTCTTGTTGTGGCATGTATTTTTTTCTAAAACACTTATGCTGTGAACTTTTACAATTAAATTGATATTCATACAGAGATGGTGTTTATGGCCAGATGCAGAGGCAATACTTAAGATACAAAAGCTGATCATTTCAAAACATGTCTCATGTCTCTATGTCCTAAATCTGCTCAATCTAATGCTATTATTCACACCACACATACACACACACACTCACCACTCACGTATATACTGTATATATATCCCATGTTCAAAGGCTGTTAAATCTCATTGTTTACCCATATCTTCAGAAAATAATCACTTCTACTGTCGTGATAAACAATCTGCTTCCCTGTGAATAATGAATGGTCTGGCCGTCTAGCAACTTCAGCGTGAAATTATAGCTAATTTGCCTACAAACATCAGGACATAATAATCTGACCACTCAGTGTGTGTGTGTATATATATATATATATATATATATATATATATATATATATATATATAGAGAGAGAGAGAGAGAGAGAGAGAGAGAGACATTTATAGATTCATTCTAAGTAATTGGCTCACAGGATCATGGGTGCTGACAAGTATGAAATTTGTAGGGCAAACTGGCAGGCTGGAAATTCAGATAAGAGTTGATGTTACAGTTTCAAGTCTGAATTCCTCAGGGCAGCAAACTTGAAACCAGCAAATTTTCTGTTGTTGTCTTCATGAGAGTGCATTTTTCTTCTAGAAATCTCACTTTTTATTCTAAAGGCTTTCAACTGACTGAATGAGATTAATTTTTGGAAATTAATCTGTTTTATTCAATGTCTACTGATTAAAAATTTAATTGCACCTAAAAGAAATGCCATTGAAACAACATCAACATGGGTGTTTGACCAAACAACTGGATACCATGGACTATGAAAGTTGACAAATAAAATTAATCATCACAGTGCTATTTTATATGCATGTCCAAATCTAAATGCATTTCTTATTTATTTTACAAAAGGCAAAATCTTGGAGTTTTGCTATTCTTTTACAGACCATCAGAAATATGCCTTTTCTATTACCTAAAAATTAAGAAAAGAAGATCTGTGATCACTTGAGTTCTTATTGCAGTGATTAGGGTGAAGTGGCTCTCAGGTGACCTGGGCTTGGTAAAGATGACCCTGGGTTCTCAGGTCTCCACTTATGAGCCCAGAAGTCAAGTGATCTCTGAAGGTTAAGAACCCTCTCCATACATTCTCCTTTTTAAAATATTTTGAGCAATAGTCTTGCTCAGAATATGTGATTGAAGTAATTTGAGTCTCAGTGCAGAGACAGAAAAAGGAAATAAATTAACTCTTATGGGAACATAAAATAAGGAAAGAGATCATTAGCTGTTCTTTTTTTCATTCTTATTCATTGGACCACATTCATTTCAAATCTACTGATAAAATATTTGCATGTTAGAAAAATAGAGAACTATACTGTGTTTTAAATAAATTCAGTTATTAGTCCCTGATCCAAGAGAAGAAAAAAATGGTATTTAGAGAAAGAGTAGGTCAAAAATAAAAGTTATTAATTTTATTTCAGGTTTGCTGTAAGCTTTACTTTCATTTTAATATAAAGTTAAAGAAAAATACCTTGATAGATTGAAAGTATGATCATGCTTAAATATGTAGTTAATAATTTGAAATTAATGATTTGAGGGCAATTTCTTAATACTACGCTGAAATGGCAGGTAAAGTAACAGGTGTGGAGAATATATGAGGAACCTCGTTGGTATTGGGGACAGAATCTGAGGAGGAGATAGATTCTCCTAAAGTTATATTGCCCTTTATCTACTCACTAGCAAGGTAGATTAAATAGATGACTTTACATCTTGTTAAAAGATTTATCTAATTCTAATAAATGTTCTTTTTAATATAATCATGTTTTTGAACTAAAAGCTTGTTGTAACTGTACTGTGATTTTCTATTAATCTCCATTTAAACCTAAACAAAACTGTTCACTATAGTCTTTTTTATTTTATAGGACTTTATTTATCTTTTGGTTTTTATATTAGACATATAAAGCAATATACGCTGCAGAATAAATCATGAAGATAGAAACAAAGTGAAATAGAATTTGAGTATGAAGAGAAATAGTCAAGATTTTAAATATTAAATCACACGTGGATCATAAGGCCCCTCAGGGAACTATGTCAATTTAACTAATTTGCCTAGAAATACATTTGCATTAGAGTTAGATCTACCCAAGTAATATTTGGCATAGATCCAGACATGAGAGAGCAATGAAGGATTATTTTTATTATATAGTTTACAAACAAACAAGGTGATGGATAATTTTTTCTGTAGAAATGTTTCTGTAAAATTTGTATCATAATTTATTGGTTATTTTACTGATGACTTTATACTCAAAAATTTGGTAAAATAATGGATATTTATTTTGTTGATCCCATTATCTGAAAGGCCTTATTTCTGGTGTTTGTGCATTTGCAGTGGGGTGTTAAAAGGGCTAGTAGCCGTGTTTATTCTGTAATTTAAGATTTCACGTGTTTTTTAGCATGCAAGTTTTGTTTGTAGGGATCATTTCTATCATACCACATTAGTACTATCTACTTCATATTCTGTTTGAAGAAGATAATGAATGGGCAATCTATTTCATAAGCAGATGTGGATACGCAAACTCAGTAGAATCCCTAGTAGTTTAAGGGTATGACAATAGGTTTTACTAGAGCCTTCACTACACAAAATGAAAACTTTGGTGAAAAACAAAAGTTTCCAAGTAATCAATAGAGTAAAGGGTATAGAAACAGACCCACTTATATAAAATTAACCAATAATTAAAAAGGCAACACTGCGGTTTATTGGGGAATGGGCTGTGATTTGAATTAAGTTGTAACAGTTTAATTGGATTTCCAAATGAAAAATAACCAGGAATTCACATCGTAAGAGAAAAAATATTATTCCAGACAGTTCATGTATCTAAATGTAAAAGATACTTTTACTTGAAAAGATAGTTATTTACCCACATATTTCCCAGATTTCCCAGAACACAACTGTCCTGTTCTCCCCGGAACTTACCTTTTACCTTATAGCTCCTTCTGCTTCAGCTGATGAGAAACCTTATGAAGGACTGATATCCTCCATCACAGAAATAAACCTACTGTACTTGCACATATGCCCATGTTCTTTTATCATTTTATTAAATTAGAAGTTCTACCTCTGTCATATCAAAGACAAAAGCCCCGAAATTCTGAATTTCCTCCTTCTGGATATTCTTTGCAATAGAGCTCAAATATCTCTGAAGAGCTAAATTTTGAATACTCTAAGACTGGATCTTCTCTCTTTAATCTGCCTCCTCTTCCTATGTGACACAAAAGCACTATGGTTAGATCTTCAGTTTCTATCAATAGCTCAGAGATATCCTTGAGGTCAGAATTACACACTAGATGGGTACTTGCTATCTCTAGATGTCTATATGTCTACAACTGAAATGGTGTCTTTCCTCCTCAAACCTGTTTACTCCTGTATTCCACACATCAGTGAATAGGCTGTTAGCCTCTCAGTTGCTCAACTCAAACATATAGGTATTCTCTTTATTGTTCTTTTCATCAGAAGTCCATCCTATCTCAGAAATGCATTACTAGTGCTCCTAGACACTTTAGAATTAATGACGGCTCCCTTATTTGAATCACAATCATCTCTGACTGCCACTACTCTATCACTTCTGCTATGTCTGCTACTGTTACTACTACTGCTGTTTCTACTCCTGCTATTGCTATTACTACAACTGCTACTCCTATGAGCACTGCTGCTACTTCTACTGCTATTACTACTGCATAGATTCCTAAATGTGCTTTCTAATCAGTGTCCATAATATCTCCACTTTTGCTCTTACCCTTATTTTCTTCACAAGATGAAGGTTATGTTCATTTTACATTTAAATAAACAAATATTACTTTAGTGAATTTTTATTGATCTTAGAATTTTTAAAAATTCCAAAATCTAAAGAACTTACTAAAATTAAAGAACTTTGCTGAGTCTACCTTTAATTATCATCTAAAGACCTACTAGATTTTAGTAGTATTGGTGTTCTTTCTATACTAAAAATTCTCCAGATGTTACCAAGCAAGATTTTGTACTTACTGATTCCTCTGGAGGCTGTTTTCTTCCACTTTTTGTATGACTGGCTCCTTCTTGTCCTTAAGCTCACTATTCAGTTGCTACTGCCTTAGTTCTTTTCCAAATATCACATATTAATTAAATATTCCCCATTTATACAAAAAACTAAAAATGGCTATAAGAAAATACTATCAAAAATACCCTTAAATGTAAACAAAGCAAAAGCTACAATCAAAAGACATCAAGAGGCCAAATGGATAAAAATAAAAGACCCATATATATGCTATTTACAAGAGACCCACTTCAGAACAAGGGACTCACACAGACTGAAAGTGTAGTGATGGAAAAATATCTTTCAGGGAATTGGAAATGAAAAAAAAAGCTGGGGTAGCAATACTTACATCTGATAAAATAGACCTCAAACTGAAGGTCATATCAAGAGATAAAGAAGGACACATAATATTAAAGGGATTAATACAACAAGATAAAACCCTGGTAAACATATATACACACTATGCAGGAACACCCAAATGCATAAAAAAAGAACTCCTGGAAGATATCAAGGGAGAGATGGACAAAAATACAATCATAGTAGGGATAATAGGGAACTTTAATACCACATGGACAAATCCTTTAGACAAAAAAAGGGCAAGGAAATAGCAATTCTAAATGACTCACTAGATCAGATGGACTTTATTGGCATCTTCTGAACATTTCACCCCAAATCACAGAATATATGTTCTTCTCAAATGCACATGGGACATTTTCAAAGATAGACCACATATTGGGTCACAGGCAAAGTCTCTCCAAATTCAAGATTGAAATCATATCAAGCATCTTCTCAGAACACAATGGCATAATATTAGAAATAAACTAGAATAAAAACAAAAGAAAATAAAAAAATAAAAAAATAAAAAAACAAAAACAAAACAAAAACAATAAAAGAAATTCAAACACTTGGAAGTTGAATAGCATGTTATTAAACAATGATTGGGTTACCACAGAGATCAAAGAAGAAATTAAAAACATCCTGAAAAAAAAATGACAATGAAAACAAAAGAATCCAAAATCTGTGGAACATTATGAAAGCAGTGCTGAGAGGGAAGTTTATAGCTCTACAGGCCTACCTCAAAAAACAAGAAAAAAATGGTAGTAAATCACCTAACTCTACAACTTAAATAATTAGAAAGAGAGCAACAAAAAATCTCAGAGTGAGCATTAGGCTAAAGATATTAAAGATCAAAGCAGAAATAAATGACATAGAGACAAAAATCAATCAAACAAATAAAAACCCAAAAAACAAACAAACAAAAATACCCAAAACACACACACACACACACACACACACACACACACACACACACAAGAAAAACAATACAAAACATCAATGAAACCAAGATCTGGTTCTTTGAAAGGATAAACAAGATTGATGAATTACTAGCCAGGCTCACCAAGAAACAAAGGGAGAGGACCCCCCCAAAAAAATGAAATCAGAAATGAAAGAGACAACATAACAGCAGAACTGACAGAAATACAAAAGATTGTTAAAAAATAGTATGAAGAACTCTATTCCAACTGGACAACCTAAAAGAAATGGACATATTTCTAGAAAAATATAAGCTTCCAAAACTCAATCAGGAAGAATCTAAAAATCTTAATAGGCCGATAACTGAGAGGAAATTGAAGGAGTCATTAAAAATATTCCAGCAAACAAAAGCCTGGGGACAGATGGCTTTATGGGGGGGGGGGGGGGTGGAGGGTACCAAACATTCAAAGAACTAAAACCTATTCTCCTCAGACTATTCCAAAAAATCTAAGAGGAAGCAATACTTCCAAGCTCATTCTATGAAGCCAACATTACCCTAATACCAAAACCAGATAAAGACAATGCAGTGAAAAGAGTTACAGGCCAATATCCTTCATGAACATAGATGCCAAAATCCTTAATGAAATTCTAGCAAATCAGATCCAGCATTACATCAGAAAGATCATACACTGTGACCAAGTAGGATTTATCTGTGGATGTAAGGATGGTACAATATCCACAAATCAATGAATGTGGTACATCACATAAACAAATTGAGAGATAAAAATCACAGTCATATCAATTGATGCAGAAAAAGAATTTGAAAAAATCCAACACCTTTCTTGATAAAAAACCCTCAGCAAAATGGAAATAAAGAGATCATACCTCAATATAATAAAAGCCATATGACACACCTACAGCCAACAGCATATTCAATGGGCAAAAACTAAAACCATTTCCCCTAAGAATATAATGAGACAGGGATGCCCACTTTCACCACTCCTGTTCAACAAAGTTCAAAAAGTGCTAGCCATAGCAATTAGATAAGAAGAAGAAATAAAAGTATCCAAATTGGAAAAAAAAAAAGGTAAAACTGTCATTATCTGCAGATGACATGACACTGTACATAGAACACCCTAAAGACTTAAATTATTAGACTTAATTATTAGACTTAATTCAGTAATGTAGCAGGATACAAAGAAATCTATAGCATTTTTATACACCAATAGTGAACTTACAGAAAGAGAAACAAAAATCAATCCCATTTATCATTGCACCAAAAATGTAAGATACCTAGGAATAAACTTAACTAAGGAGGGAAAAGACTTTTTCTCAGAAAACTAATGAACACAGAAAAAAGAGATAAAAGAAGACATAAACAGATGGAAGAACATACTATGTTTATAGAATCAACATTATTAAAATTTCCACACTACCCAAAGCAATCTATTGATTCAATGCAATACCCATTAAAATACCAATGGCATATTTCACAGACCTAGAAGGAACTATCCAAAAATGCATCTGGAATAAAAAATAAAAAAAGACCCCGAATAGCTGCAGCAATCCTGAGAAGAACAAAGTGGGAGGGATCTCAATACCAGATATCAAGCTATATTACAAAGCCACTGTTCTCAAAAGTGCCTGGTACTGGCACAAGAACAGACATATAGACGAATAGAATAGAATAGAGAACCCAGAAATCAACCCAAACCACTATGCTCAATATTTGACAAAGGAGGCTAGAACATACAATGGAGTCAAGACAGTCTCTTCAATAAATGGTGTTAGGAAAATTGGACAGATATATGAAAAAAAATGAAACTAGACCACCAACTTACACCATACACAAAAATAAACTCAAAATTGATAAAAAAACTGAAACATAAGATGGGAAATAAATTTTAGAGGAATCCATAGGCAGCACAATCTCAGACATATGCTGAAGCAATATCTTCTCCAATACAGCTTCTAGGGCAATGGAAAATAAAGAGAAAATAAACAAATGGGTCTACATCAAATAAAATGCTTCTAACAGCAAAAGAAACCATCAACAAAACAAGAAAGCCCATTGAATGACAGAACATATTTGTCAATATTATCATCAATAAGTGCTTAATGTACAACTTTTGCAGGGAACTCATACAACTTTAGAAAAGAAAGACAACCCAATCAAAAATTGGCAATGGACCTAAATAGATACTTTTGGAAATAGGACATCTAGAAGGCCAAGAGACATATGAAAACATGCTCACAGTCACTAATTATCCATGAGAGATGCAAATCAAAATGACAATGCGGTACCATCTCACACCTGTCAGAATGGCTATCATCAACAAATCAACAAATGACAAGAGCTGGCAAGAATGCAGAGAAAAAGAAACCTTTATGAACTGCTGGTGGGAATGCAGACTGGCCTAGCCACTGTGGAGAACAGTATGAAGTTTTCTTAAAAAACTAAAAATGACTGCTTCAATTTCCTCCATAGTTATAGGCCTATTGACATTTTTAGATTCTACCTGATTGAGTAATAGAAGGTTGTATTTTTCTAGGAATCATCCATTTCCTGTAGATTGTCTAGTTTTTTTGGAATAGAGTTATTCATAGTAACTTTTAACAATCTTTGGATTAAAAAACTGTGGTACTTCTACATAATGGAAAACTATGCTGTGGTAAAAAAGAAGGAACTCTTACCATTTGCAATAGCATGGGTGGAATGAAGAACGTTTGCTAAGTGAAATAAGCAGTCAGAGAAAGATAAATATCACATGATCTCACTCATTTGTGGAATATAATTTATAACATAAACTGATGAACAAAAACATATCCAGAGTTAGAGAAGCATTGATCAGACTGTCAAACCTCAGAGAGAAGGTATGGAAGGGCTGGGGTAAGAGGGAGAGATCAACCGAAGGACTTGTATGCTTGCATATAAGCATAATCAATGGACACAGACATCACGGGGGTCAGGGTATGAGTGGGGGTGCGGTGGGGGGGGACAATGGGAGGATGAGGACATATATGTAATACCTTAATCAATAAAGAATAAAAATAAAGTTTTGTAGAAATGATCTATTGAACCATATATAAAGGGAATAAAGTTTATTCAGGTCAAGACTATACAATGATAATTGCATAGAATTCAGCATTAGACCAGGATACATAAAAAAATTTTATGTGACCCCAATAACTAGAAATTTATTGGTAAATGTCTTGTCAGACATAAAGTAAGTGCAAGCACAAAGACTCCTAAAACTGAGAGTTTAATATCACATGTTAGAAGTTTGTAACATATTGCAAAAAAGGGGGAGTTGGCTTTAGCTTTATTCTAGATGTGATTCAACCTGTGCCTCCACCACAGTTTCTATATAGTGTACTAAGAAACAGCTACTGTGAAATGAAGTGTTTTATATTTTATCATCTTTCTAAAACACAAAATAACAAAACAAATTTCCTGAAGCATAAAAAGTAATATTGAACTGATGCCAAATGTTGGCCTTGAGATACATTCTTCTACATATACTTTTTAAATGGCTGTTCATATGACAAGAGTTTAAGCAATCAATAGATTAATTTTCTCTATAAAAGTGGAAACACCAAAAAATATTTCAGATGTTATGGTTGAGTATTTGGCATGTGTGAGAAGAAGCAAAAAGATACATAGCAATATAGCTTTAAAATTATTTTATTTTATTGATTTTTAGAAAAGGGAATGGAGAGAGAGAGAAAAAGAGAGGAGAGAGAGAGAGAACACCAAGACAAGAGTGAAACATCAATTGGTTGCCTCCTGCACACTCTCTGATCAGGGATTAAACCTGCAATCAGGGTATGTACCCTGACCAGGAATCCAAACCACCACCTTCACCAACTTTTCATATGTGGTACAAGGCTCCAACCAACTGAGCCACGTAGATAAGGACTAAATTTTCTATTTACTGATTGATTTTTTTTTTCAGAAAGAGAGGAAGGGGAAGAAAGAGGGAGGGAGGGAGGGAGAGAGAGAGAGAGAGAGAGAGAGAGAGAGAGAGAGAGAGAGAGAGAGAGTTGTTGTTCTACTTATTTATGCATTCATTGGTTGGGTCTTGTATGTGCCCTGACCTAGGATTAAACCCTCAACCTTGGAATATGGAAACAATGTTCTAACCAACTGAGCTACCTTCCCAGGGCTCTATCAGTATATTTTTATTAATTTCGTATAAATACCATTTGAATAAAAACATAGTAAAACTTTAAATTTTAAAAAATTTCCTAATAAATGTTATGACTTTTTTTTACAATTTGTTAAAAGAAAAAGCATTTCCTCAATCAAGTAGTATTTACCCAATACTATGAAGAATTCTTAGACACATTTTATTATTGGCAACATAGAATAATGAATATTTTTTTTGCTCAAAGTTTTATACAGAATGGTACATTCATTTTCACTGTTAAATAGAAACAAAATTATCAAATTTTAAATATTCAAAATCATTAAATACATTAAACTGTGAAGTTCAACCATATACACCCACATTCTTCTGAAATCAAAACAAATTGAAAGAAATCAAGGAAAATATGCTTTTGGAATACTTTTGCAGAAATCCTGTCTCATTATAAGATATATCTCCAAATAAATCTTGTGGTACTTAGGACACCCTCCAAACATTTGAGGTTTTGCTGACACAAAGTAAGTGATAAAAAAGAATATAAAATTAACCTTTATTCCTCTTTTTCTTTGCATATATGTAATATGTTTAGGTGAAGGTATGAACATGTACCTCCACTACAGTGAACTTCTCAATACAACTTAATTTTTTTTATAATTTCATTTTTTTCCACACAATATTTTTTCAGCTTTGGATCATGCTCTTTTATCCATGGTTCCCATAAAATGCTTGGCCAACTTCAAAGCAACACTCCCATGTACCTCCAATGGGATATATTTCCTATTATTTTATCTGATCACATTTCAGAAATTTGTGTTAGATGGAAAAATTGCTGAAGTCAACAACCACATCTAATCAATCTCTGTATTCTCAAGTCTAACAAAGTGATCAACACCATCATGACTCTTTAATTTTCTGAAAGAGTGGATAAGGACAAGGAATTCAGATCTTAAAGCAATACTTTACTCTCTGATTGTTTCATCAGGTTTTAGATGACAGTTCAATCTCAGAAAATAAAGTTACCTTCCCACTTTTGTGAGTCAGAATAGGTTAACATGACACTGTATTAAAACCTGAAAGCTTTGATGGCTTACAATAATGAAAATTTATTTCTCACTCATGCCATATGTCTATCATGGCTGGCAGGCACCCCTGATCATTGTGGTCAGTAAGCAGCAAGGATGATGGCATGCCAATGTCTTGCTAGTTGCCAGTTGCTGTGTCATAGAGAGAGAAGGATGACTCACATATTAGCTCAAAAACTACTAACACAAATTATAAGGCAAAACTTTATTCAAAGAGTAGAGAATTCCAAGGGAAGGGATAAATAACTCTATCATGTGACAGAGGAGCTGAAAATACTTGGCCAACAGCATTGATGATTATTACAACAGCGTTGATGATTATTATATAACTAGGGGCCCAGTGCACAAAATTCATGCACATAGGGTGGGTCTCTCAGCCTGACCTGCACCCTCTCCAACCTGGGAGCCCTCTCAAATCCAGAGTTTCTGTCTGTCTTTGCAATCATATGAGCCAATTGTCTGAGACCCCAACCCAGTTTGGTTTGGTGCTCACAAAATAATAGAGGTTTTTTTTTTTTTTTCTTTGCTCTATTGGTGGAGATTTCCTAGAAGTTGCAGGATATCTTCCTTTTAATTTTCCTTGACTCTGACTTTAGTTATGTCTCTCACCTTTGCTTTCCCTCTATCCTCCACTTGCAACAGTAACTTGTTCCAAGCTCACTTTGCTCTAGCATCTAGGAGATCCTGCAATGTTTCTGCCACCTGAACTATGATTCCCAGCAATCTTGGTGCTCCCCGTGCTCCAGGCTTCCACTTCTGGTCTAGGGGCTGCCACCAGAACTATGATTGCCAGTATTCCTGGTGCTCCCTGCACTCTGGGCTTCTGCTTCCAGTCCAGAGGCTGCAGAAATCAAAAGGACTTGGAACTTCAGCTGCCCCCAGCTCAGGTTGATAGGACTGGACACTCCAGTGGCATCCCTGTGATGCTGGCCACTTGGCATGCGCACTGACCACAGGCTCAGAGCGGGTGGGGTCCTGGGGACACTGGCCATGTTGTCCTGGCTACGTGGTGGGCAGGCAGACGTCCTGCCCCATCCCTGGCCATTTGGCACCTGCATGTATGCGCACTAACCACAGACCCACTATCTTTGTCAAGTTAATTTGCATACTCACTCCTGATTGGCTGTGGGCATCATGGAAGGATAGTCTATTTACATATTTGTCTATTATTAGTATAGATTTTTAAAGGGCATTATATTCAGAATATAATGATCTTTCACTATCTCCCACATTGGCAAAAGGATGTGCATGTGAGATTGGGAGGGAGAGGGTAAAGAGTCAATTTTCTTTATCTGAAATACTGAAAATAATTTTAATGTTGGAAGAGTTTTAACCCATTTCCAATTTTATGACAGATATAATACATAATTGAGTAACAGAAGAACTAGTTTAAGAAATAACAAATGTATCTCCCCCATACAATTTTGTGATAGTTTGTGTGTATTGAATTATAATTGAATACATATTCATCTATATAAATAAAAATGTAAATGTTTGTTTGTTCAAAATCTCAAATCACTGAAAGTTTTTCACCAATTGCTTTAAAATTTTGACACAACATTGCATTCAAACTTGTTTTTATATACCTACTTTATATAGATGTCACACCTGTGACAGGTAAAAACATGCTTTTATTGAAAAAACAGGTAAAAACATGCTTTTATTGAAAAAACAGGTAAAAACATGCTTTTTTTGAAAAACAGCGCCATCTGTTGGATGTAAAAGCAACACACGCTATGAACTTAATATTCACTCTAACATTCAAAGCCATCCAGTCACATACAAGTCTGTCAACACTGTTGTGGAAGCAGATGAAGAGATTAATTATCCAACAGAATTTTGGAATTCATTTGATCTGCCAGGGATGGAATTCAATTGATGTGCCAATTATCATGTTGTGAAATATCAACCAGTGCAGGTCTGGGCCTCGGAGTGCAGGCTGCCATTGCAGGCCCCCTCCCCCCCACGCAGGTGGCCAAGGGCTCACAGGGAGAGTGGTGGGTGAGGGCGAGGGAGCTTCCTTGGCTCCTTTTTCCTCAGGGTTTGGGTGACTCAGCGAGGGCCCCTCCTGGCGGAAGTTGGGAGCAGCTGGGCCACTTTGAGCACAGGGTGCGGGGTGCAGGGCTTGGGCCACTGGTGGGGAGCAGGAGTGCAGGCCAGCACTGGGAGGCCTGGGCTGCAGAGTCTGTGAGGCCAGACCAGCTGGGCAGGGCAGTGGTGGCAGTGTGCCAGGGACAGCCACCCGGGAGGGCGCATTGCATACCCACAAGCATTGTGCAATTAAACATATTAGAAATATGTGCTTTTTCTTTTCTTTCTTTTCCATTTAACCAGACTGAGCCATAGCGACGTGTGGCCGTATAAGACGACTGGGTATATAAGATGACCCGCAACATTTGAGAAGATTTTCCTGGGTTAAAAAGTTCAGACGAAGACCATATGCAGCACAAAAAGGAGCCGACCGGAGACATTTGCAGTCTCCATCTGGTTCTATTGAAATGAAAGGAGTGCGGCTGTTTTTGAGCTCCCTCCACCGTATGTGGTGACTGCAGATTTTCCAGTCTGGCTCAGAAGATTTAGCACCCACCCTATAAGATGGCACCCGGCATATAAGATGACCACCAACTTTTGAGAAGATTTTCCTGAGTTAAAAAGTTGTCTTATATGCTGGAAAATACGGTATATGCAAGGGGCCTGGTGCACAAAAATTTGTGCACTCGGGGGGGTCCCTCAGCCTGGGCTGTGCCCTCTTGCAGTCTGGGACCCCTCAGGAGATGTCCACCTGCTGGCATGCCTGGCCAGCCTCAGTGAGTGTCTGATGGCTGTTTGCAGGCTGGCCAAGCCCCCAAGTGGGGACCCTCAACCCATGGGGTTGTGGTCAGCCTGGGTGAGGGAATGAGGGCCATTTTTAGGCTGTCCACAGTCCCTTCAGGGTCGGGTCTCTACTGGGGTGCCTGGCAAGCCTGGGTGAGGGGCTGAGGGCCATTTTCAGGCTGGCCACAGCCCCTTCAGGGTTTGGTCCCTAGTGGGATTCCTGGCCAGCCTGGGTGAGGGCTGAGGGCTGCTTGCAGGCTGGCCACAGCTCCCATTGACCCAAGGTCCCAGCAAGGCTGGCTGGAAGCAGGATTCTGGGGTTTATTTATCTTCTATAATTGAAACTTTGTTGCCTTGAGCAGAGGCCACAGCCAGCTTAGGCAGGCAGTTTCCTTCATTGCTGGCCTCCTGTTTGCTCTAGCTCCGTGGCTGCCAGCCACCATCTTGGTTGGGTTAATTTGCACATCATCACTCTGATTGGCTGGTGGGCATGGCTTGGGTGTAATGGAGTGAGGGTTAATTTGCATATTACTCTATTATTAGAATCTATCTATCTATATATATCTATATATACACACATATATAAACACACACGCACACACGCACACATACACACATATGGACACTTACTTCAAACCCCCAAAAAAGAAGTATCTAAAATAGCATCCTGCACATAATTGGTGGCAATCAATAAATTTCACTCTCTCTTATTGCTAATATGGAACACATTCAAATTTCACATTTTATTTATTGCCAAACTTTACTGGAATCCTAAATGCAATATTAAATTAGTTTTATTTTAAAGTTCTTCCTGTTATGTCCAAATCTATAATTATGAGACCTCAAAGTTAAATAGCCTTATAGTCTTACTTCACAAGCATTTAAAAGTAAATATACAGAATATAAAAAACACATTTTCAAATAACATCTGTACCAAGAAGAGAAGCCTGAATTCACGATTTTGGCATTACATCCAATAAACACTACATATTAATAATAATTATTATTTTTATAAATACAATTACTAATCATACCCTTAAATTGATTTTGTTTTGAAGCTAAACATTTACTCTTTTGAGTGTTTGTAATGTACAGCGTACAGGATTCTAAATCCTAGACATATTCTTATTTAAAGTATACCCGTGTTTCTAATTGCCTTGTCAAAGTGAGTTTTATTATAGAAAAAAATTCTTAGGACACATATAGGACCAATCCCTTCTACATGCACTATTTCAAGGAGAAGCTCACCATAAAAACTTCATGTATATTCTGGCTGTCATCGCGTGTTAACAGAGTCCTGTAGATCTCCTCAGAATGAATTCCCTATCATAAGCAGCAGTATCAAGATGTTTCTTCTTCAAAAGTCATAGTAATTTTTAATTATCAAAAGTTTATTTTTTAGCCAGGCCAGTGTTGCTCAGTGGTTGCACATTCACCTATATACTAGGAGGTCACTGTACAATTCCTGATCAGGGCACATTTCTGGGTTGTGAGCTCAATCTCCAGTAGGGGGCATGCAAGAGGCAGCTGATCAATGATTCTCCCTCATTATTGATGTTTCTTTCCCTCTTCTTGTCTGAAATCAGTTAAAAAAATATATTTTTAAAGTTTATTCTTTATTTTTTCTTTTTAATCTCTACTGTTGAAATATTACATAGATCCTACTTTTCTCCATTGACCTCTTCCAGCTCACTCCTGTTCTCCCTCTCACAGGCCCTCACTACCCCATTGTTTGTATTATGCCTATATGAATATAAGTTCATTGGTTGATCTCTTCCCACCCACCCTCGCCTGCCTTCCCTCTGGGTTTCGACAGTTTGTTCATGCTTCTTTCACTCTGGGTCTATTTGTGATAATCAGTTTATTTGGTTCATTAGATTCCACATAAGAGTGAGATCATGTGCTACTTATCTTTCTATGACCAACTTATTTTGCTCAGCATAATACTCTCCAGGTTCATCCATGCTGTTGCAAATGGTAAGAGTCCTTTCTTTTTTATTGCTACATAGTATTCCATAGTTTGATTTTTATCCACTCATCTGCTGTTTCTAAGTCTTAGATAATAATAAAAGCATAATATGCTAATTAGACTGGACATCCTTTTGGACAACCTTCTGGACAAAACCAGCACTGCAAGAAAAACCCCGGTCCTGGGTGCCAGAGGGAAGCTGGTGCCATCAGCCAGGGTAAGGAAAGCCTACTCTTATGGGGCTTCTAGTATTATAATAGCTATGTATGATGTCAGATGGATTTGAGATTTATCAGGATGGTGAGCTATATAATGTCTAATCACTGTGTTGTGCACCTGAAACTAATATAATATTTTATGTCAACTGTAATATTACAAAGATTATTTAAATAAAGAGAAAAGAAAGGAAGGAAGAAAGAAGGAAAGAAAGAAAGAAAGAAGAAAGAAAGAAAGAAAGAAAGAAAGAAAGAAAGAAAGAAAGAAAGAAAGGGCAAAGTTTAAGTGTTTAGCTGGTATCCTGCCATTTTCAATCTATCTCTCTGGGTATTTAAGAATATTCATAAATTTAGAAACTGTAGGAATTTATTTATGATAATTTATACTATGCTATTCAGTTATATTAAAATATTATTATTATTCCGTGAAACTGACCCTTAAGTTAACTTGGAGGAGAAAAAATCTTGGCAGGTCAAAGTTTGAATAAATTAGAGGATGAAAAGTAGCACATGTTCTCAAAAACCTGAAAATTAGCAGCAAAGTCACCATTAATTTAATTACCTTATTGTACTGCCTTGGAATAATAATGCAGAATGAGAATTATAATAAAATTAGCCAAAATACAACCCATTACAATTTTAAAGGAAAAACCTACATGGATTGGCTATCTAATTTAAATATTATTGTTTTACAATTAAAATATAATTTTAATAACAATTATTTATTTACTTCATATAAAAACACTTCCATTTCTATTATACAACCTAATGAAACACATGTTATCAACCATCACCTCTTATATTTTTAATTGAATATTTTTCAAATAAAGATTCTCAGATTAAATAGATGTGAAACAACATTGTAACTACAGATTCCACTAGAACATGTCATATACATGTAGTTGAGACAAGTAATCTATGACAATTCTGTATAACCTATGTAGTCATATCTGAGCATGGATATATAAACTTTGAAATGCATGGTATGCACACAAATTAAATTTTTGCTTATAAAACATCTCTGATCAGAGGGTCTATAAACTGTAAGTTAACACAGATGGCTTTGTACTAGGTACAGCCACTGATCTGCTTCTTAATTTTACTATACTCAGACAAACACAGACACAGACACAGACACACTCACGTGTGATTCCATTGTTCATGTTTTAACAAACTCTATTTACAAATAAAGGACCTTTAGCTATGATTCAGTATAATTTACATATAATAATTAATACAATAATCCCCAAACATCATTTAATTTAGAGTCCCTAGAAATGTCAGTTAAATAAACCTAATTAAAAGCACTCTTCATAAAGTAAGCTTCCTTGCCCAGATAGAATCCCCCATTACAGATTTTAGATCTTGTCTATCTTAATAAAATCTGATTAGGTTTCATGCCATAGTTCAGGATGGCTTTTGCACTCACATTGAGTTTCTGAAAAGTTTTCTAGTTTTATAAAAAATAAGAACTACATTATTTAACATACACCAAGTGTTCAGTTCAGTGACTGGCACATAGCAAGTGTTTACTATACGTTAGCTATGATTATCTCATGTATTACTTTACTTTCATATTTTCTAGTATTTTTTAATATTCTTCTTTATTTCTTATCTAGAGGCCCAGTGCACGAACTCATGCACCAGTGGGGTCCCTTGGCCTAGCCTGTGGGATCGGGCCAAAACCAGCTTTCTGACATCCCCCAAGGGGTCCCGGATTGCAAGAAAGTGCAAGCCAGGCGGATGGACCCCACTGGTGCACAATCAGGGCCAGGGAGGGATGCAGGAGGTTGGCCGGCTGGGGAGGGACCATAGAAGGGCTCCAGGGAATGTCCAGTCCATCTCGCTCAGTCCTGATTGGCCTGACCCCAGCGGCAAGCTAACCTACTGGTCAGAGCGTCTGCTCCCTGGTGGGCAGAGAACGTCATAGCAAGCAGTTGAGTGGTCTTAGCATATCATTAGCATATTACATTTGATTGGTTGAACAGCTGACTGGACAACTGGCCACTTAGCATATTAGGCTTTTATTATATAGGATGATATTGTGTAGTCTGGAATTTCTGGATCTAATTTAAGTTTTTCAATGAAATATGTAAGTTTGCCTCAGAAATTTGCTAGCTTAAGCAGGTTATTTAATTTCTCCGTGACTCAGTTTCCAAGTCTGAAAATAGGGATTATAATTATATCAAATTTATAAGGTTATTATAAGAATTACATTAGTTAACATGCACCAAATGTTCACTTTAGTGCCTAGCACACCGCAAGTGTTTACTATATGTTAGCTATTATTATCTTATGTATTTCTTTACTTTCATATTTTCACAACTGTTTATGTTAATGGCTCTATTCATTGTTAAGAAGCTTCTAATAGAAGCCAATTCTTGTAGCTATCTGAGTTTGAACTTTCCATAAGCAGTCAAACTTGGAATTATCTTTCACCTTTCCAACCTAGTTTATCTGACACAAACTAGCCCATCATTTAGATCCTACACAGAAACCTGAGAGTGATAAGTGGCTCTTCCTCCACCTCTCACGTTCAACTGTGCTGTGGCTTGAATTGTGTACCCTCAAAAGATATGTTGAAATATTAACTTCTAGTACTTGTAAAAGTGATCTTATTTGGAAATAGAGTCATTGTATATGTAATCAAATTAAGATAAGTTTGTACTGGATTGGAGAAGGTCTTAAATCCAGTGGTCCAGAGATGCAAAAGATACACACACAGAGAGATGAAGACTTTGTGAGCAAGAAAGCAGAGACTGAAATGATGCAGCAGGAAAGCTAAAACTATAATGCCAGCAACTAGCACCAAAATTAGGAAAAGTTATGGTATAATTTCCCTTGGAGTTTTAACGTGATTTTAGTCTTTCTGCTTCCAAAAATGTGAAACAATAAATTTATGGTTTATAGCTCTAGCTCATGGTACTTTGTTAGAACAGTCCTAGGAAACTAATACAAACTGATTCTTCAATTTTGCTTTTTAAAATATCTCTTGAATCTATACTCTCACTTCTATCTCTCATAAAAATTCTTATCTTAGTCTTCATGCTGTCTGTCCAAATGATATTTTTGCTTCTGGTCTTTCTTAAGGATCACAGAAATGATAAAATGGGATAAGCAGGAAATCACAGATAAGAGATAATGGAATGCTAAGCTAAATAATAAAAATCAAAGGATAAAGTCATGGGCACAGTAATAGATTGATAGTAAGTTGTTAGTATATTAAGGTGCTATGTTTGAAAACTGAAGGTAGAGTCACTATTTATATTTTGCAAATTGTGAATTGGTGGAGTCAGACTCATAGCAGCTTAAATGTCTTCTATGTGCTGAAGACTCTACTGTTACTTAACATTCCACTTGGACTTCTAACAAACCACCAAATTTCACATCGGCAAAATAGTACTCCATCTTTTCACTAAACCTGTTCTCTCCACAAATTTCTTCAACAAAATCTGCAGTGTCATGCTTGCTTCCTCACTTTTGATCTTTAATGCATCTTCTCTGCATTATTTTCAAAATATGTACAGAATCCAGTCGCTTCTCAAAACCTACATGGTCATCATCTTAATCTGTGCCCCTGGAATCTCTGCTAGAATATGGTAAGCATCTCCTAAATGGTTGCTCTACTTCTATTCTTGTCCCACAGAAGTATTTATTCTCCACAAGCAGTCAGATGATTCTTTAAAAATGTAGATCAGATAACATCACTGCGTGCTCAAATCCTCTAATGGGTTGTTGCCCTTAAAGTGAAATCTAAGGCCTTAGGATTTACACTACCCTATCTGACTTATCACTGGCTACTATTCCTGCTTTGTGGCCCCTCACTCTTCCTAAGGATCACTACACCAGCTGCTCAGGTAACCTTGACTTCTTTGAACAAATCAAGCATGCTCTCTTCAGAATATTTTCACTTGCAGTTTTTGTGTTTTCTTTTTGTTGTTGTTGTTTTTTGTTTTTTGTTTTTTTTTGCCTGAAATACTTGTCCCCAGAATTTTTGCATGATTTATTCTTTTATTCTTTTCAAATGTCACAACTCAAGAGAGATTTAACTGAACAATCACTTAAAAACAAAACCTTACAAGACTTCAAGATTTACTATGAAGCTATAATAATCAAGACAGTATGATATTGGCAAAAAACAAAATAGAATAACAGATCAATGGAAAAAATAGAGAACCCAAAAACGTAGTCAACTGAGTTTTGACAAAGGAGCAAAGGCACCTCTTTTGATCTCTGTAGTGTTTTCAACAATGGTGCTAGAACAATTGGACATCTACAAAATGGTAAATATAAACATAGACCTTGAACCCTTTACAGAAATTAACTCCAAATAGATCATAGACCTAAATGTAAAATGCAAAACAATAAAATCTTAGCAGATAGCATAGGATAAAATATAAGTGACCTTGATTGTGATGAGTTTAGATACAACACCAAAAGCATGATTCATTAAAAAATAATTGATGGACTAGACTTCATAAAAATTAAAAACTTCTGCTCCAGATAAGACACTGTCAAAAGAATCATAAGTGAAGTCATGAGCTGAGAGAAAATACTTTTGAAAAACATTGAAAAAGAACTGTTAATGGAAATATACAAAGAATTCTTAAAACAACATTAACAAAATGAAGAATCTGATGAAAAAAATGGGCAAAAGAGCTGAACAAACACTTCAGCATGAAAGATATGCAGATGGGAAATGAACATATGAAGAAATGTTCAATATCATATATCATAGGAAATTGCAAATTAAAATGGTAAGATACAATACATGCCTATTAGAATGGCAAAACCCCCAAACACTGATAAAACCAAGTGCTGAGGAGCATAAGAACACATTTGTTGCTGGTAGGAAGAAAAATGGTATAGCCACCTACAAAGACATTTTGGCATTTTTTATAAAACTAGATATACTCTTATTGTATGATCCACCAATTATATTTCTTATTATTTATACAAATGTGTTAAAAACTTAGGTTCACATAGTAACCTGCATGTGTATGTCTATAGCAGCTTTATTAAAATTGCTATACCTTAGAAGCAAACAAGTTGTCTTTCAGCAGGTGAATGGATAAGTAAATTGCAGTAAATTTAGACAACAGAATATTATTCGGTGCATAAAAAAGAGCTATCAATCCATGAAAAGACATGGAGGAAAATGAAAATGTGTATTATTAAGCGAAAGGTGCCAATCCGAACAGACTATACATAGTAGGGACCCTTACCTGTGAGGAATATGTTTGAAGAATGCAGTGGATACCTGAAACCATGGATAATACCGAACTGTTTATATTAATGTTTTTTTCCTCTACATATATACCTATGATAAAGATTTATTTATAAATTAGGTACAATAAGAGATTAACAACTATAGCTAATAATAAAATAAAATAATTATAATAAAAGTTATGTGAATATGGTCTCTCTCTGTTTATATCTTCACCCATTAAATATTTAATGCTTTTTCCATATTTTTATTGAATTTATTGGGCTGACATTGGTTAATAAAATTATACTGGTTTCAGGTATATAATTCTACAATACATCATATGTATGTGGTATTGTGTGTTTATAATTAAGCATTTATCAAACACTGTGGCCATAGCTTTTGCAATGTGTGAGATAGTAAAACTAGCAAACTAGCACTAATTTCTTTTTCTTTCTTCACAATCTCATAGGTAGAACGCTCATTCTTACTGTAGACCTTAGCCACCTTATGGTACAATATTTTTTAATTCTATATTAAATCAAGAGCTTTGCCTTTTCTCTTAAAGCAAGCACTTTATACCTTCTCTCTGGCATATCTGAATCACCACCATCACTACTCTTGCCTTTTAGGGTCATTGTTAAGTAAAATAAAGGTTACATAACAAGCACTACTGTACGGAGCCAGTCGATCAGACGACTTCTAAGTGACTAAGGATAGGGAGCACCAAAACCTTGAAATACTGGACAAAGGGGTAATTCTTGTCCCAGGCAGGGAAGTGCAAGATTTCAACACACCACTCATAATGGCACGCAATTAAAACTTGCGAATTTCTTGAATTTCCCATTTGTTATTATTTTTAGACTCAGCTGACCCTGGTAAGAAAAATTGAGGAAAGGAAAACTGCATATAAAAGGGGACAATGTATGCATGATTCCAACTATACAGCATTCTCATAAAGGCAACACTCTGGACACAGTAAAATTTCAGTGGTTTCAGAGTCTAGGGGGTAAGAGAAGAATTAATAGGCAGAGCAGTTTTTTTAGGATAGTGAAAGTATTCTAATATACAATGACATGTATCCACAATCACAGTACTCTGTATGGTACTGTAAATGTGGACACATGTCATTATATATTTGTCAAAATCTGTAGAATGCATAACATCAAAGGGAACCCTAATGTAAACTCTGGGCTCTGGGTGGTAATATTCTATGTATGTCTGTCTTTTATAACAAATGTGTGTCTGTGGTGAGGGATGTTGACTGTCATTAGGAGAAGTTGTGCAGTTATGAGTGGGTGGGTGTATGGAAGTATATGGTAATGCTGTAATTCCTGCTCAGTTTTGTAATGAACAATAAATAACTCTAAAAATAAAGTTTATTTAAAAAATTACCAGAGCTTATATCTTAACCAGGAAATTTTCATAAGAAAGTAGTGATCCATTGAAGATTTATATTGTAAAATATTACTTTGAAAGTGCAAAGCACCTCTATAATATTTTAGAGGCAACCAATAGTCTCGAATCACAACCTGGAAAAATAGATAAATAAAAACAAATCCTCCTTTAAACATTCCTCTTTCAAATTTTAGTCCTTTATCCTACTATATTTTTTGTCATAGTGATCAACAATATTTAATATATAATTATAGTTCATTTTTTAGTTGTCTGTCTCCCCTGGTAAGGCCTGAATGAGCCGCATGGGATCTGGGATTTGGCCCATATTATTCACACCTGTCTGTCTGTCAAATGCTGGTAACTTGAGTTTGAAGTTATTGTACTTTAGGTTAATTTTGAATGTAGCCTGAGGCAGAGGCCAGAGCCAATGGTATCTCTAGGGAGCTCAGTTTTTCCTGAAGAATGGCCTGTTTCTGGAATGCACCAACCTAATAGGTGCCTTTGGTGTTTGCATCTAGGGAAAAGCTACAGACTGAATAGACACCAACAGATCCTCTTAAAAACAAATAAACAAACAAACAAAAAAACATTTATAGAATGATTTGAACACTAAGGAAATATCAAGCAAATCAACATAGAAACTGGAAGAAGCCAAATGTGATATTGGAATGGCTTTAAATTTGAGGGAGGGTTCATTCAGAGTAATTTAAAGTTTTCAGTTGAGATGAATAAAAGGCTCATAATTAATTGCCATATTTAATTTTAGCTGGCATGTTTCTTTTTAAAATAAGTAGTATTAAGTAAGTGAAAACAACCATTTGTTTAAAAATATGTCACAAATATTTTAATGGAATAATTATTTTGGGTAATAAACAAAATTTATTTATGGAAATTATAAACATTAATTCAGTATAGACTATATTTATATCCTTTTATGATTTCTCTTCTGAGGATAAGGATCAGGTTCCAAGTTACCATTTAAAAAAATATATTTTATTGATTTTTTACAGAGAGGAAGAGAGAGGGATAGAGAGTTAGAAACATCAATGAGAGAGAAACATCGATCAACTGCCTCCTGCACACCCCCTACTGGGAATGTGCCCTCAACCAAGGTACATGCCCTTGACCAGAATCGAACCTGGGACCCTTGAGTCCATAGGGCAACAATCTATCCACTGAGCCAAATTGGTTAAGGCCCAAGCTACCATTTTTAACATTACCTTGACATCTCCAAATATATTTCAAATTTACTCTATAATTCATTAATTTAGGGTGGCCTTGCATCCTTAGAAATTCTGCATAGGTATTGAGAAATGAAATGTTTTATGGAAATAATAAAAGTTTTAAGACATTTAAGTGAAACCCTAGGCTAATGCTTCCCATACTCCTTTCAGATGGTTCCTGAAAAAATAAGTTTGGGAAGCACCTAAGAATTCACCTCTATTCACAAAGACATGTGCCCTACATTAAATTATTAAAGGACCCAGGAAACATCCTGTATAATAAAGAGATAATATACAAATTGACCATCATGCCACCATGTGATCAAAGATGGCTACCTCATGTGGTCTCAAGATGGCCACCACAAGATGGCCAGCAGGGAAGGCCAGTTAGGGGCAACAAGACCTGCAGGGGAGAGCAATTGTGGGTGACCGGGCCTGCAGGGGAGGACAGTTGGGGGTGATCAGGCTGGCAGGGGAGCAGTTAGGTGGAGATCAGGCTGGCAGAGGAATGGTTAGGAGGTGATCAAGCTGGCAGGCAGAAGTGGTTAGGGGCAATCAGGCAGGCAGGCAGGTGAGCGGTTGGGAGGCAGCAGTCCCAGACTGTAAGAGGTATGTTCCAGATTTGAGAAGGTGCAGGTTGGGCTGAGGGACACCCCACACCCCTGTGCACAAATTTCACCCACCGGGCCTCTAGTCTACATCTAATCTAATAAAAGAGAAACATGCAAATTGGTGTCACTCTGCTACACCTAAGCCATGCCCACCAGTCAATCAGAGCGACTATATGCAAATTAAACCAGCCAAGATAGTGGCTGGCAGCTACAGAGCTGGAGCAAGTAGCAGGCTTGGTTGCCCCAGTGATGGAGGAAGCCAAGCTTCCCACCAGCCTAGGCCGGCTGTGGCCTCCACTTAAGGCAACAAAGTTTCAATTATAGAATATAAATAAACCCCAGATACCTGCTTTCAGCCTGCCTCACTGGGAGCTTGGGTCACTGGGGGCCTTGGCGAGCCTGCAACCAGCCATCAGCCCCTCACCCAGGCTGGCCAGGCACCTCAGCAGGAAGCCCTCCCTGAAGCGGGTGTGGCCAGTCTGAAAATGGCCCTTAGCCCCTCACTCAGGCTGGCCAGGCACCCCAGTGGGAACCCTACCCTGATCTGGGACACCCTTCAGGGCAAACCAGATGGACCCCACCCATGCACCAGGCCTCTATACTATATAACAAAAGGGTAATATGCAAATTGAGACTAACAGCAGAATGACTGGGAATGAGTGTTCACTATGACACACACTGACCACCAGAGGGCAGATGTGCAATGCAAGAGCTGCCCCCTGGTGGTCAGTGTGCTCCCACAGAGGGACCTCTGCTCATCCACAAGCCAGGCTGTCAGCTGGCAGCAAAGCAGTGGAGGCGGGAGAGTCACCTACCTCCTCAGCAGCACCAAGGATGTCTGACTGAAGCTTAGGCTTGCTCCCCGCTGGCAAGTGGACATCCCCTGAGGGCTCCCAGGCTGCCAGAGGGATGTCTGACTACCAGCTTAGGCCTGCTCCCTGGAGGATCAGGCCTAAGCCAGCAGGTGGACGTCCCCTGAGGGTTCCCAGATTGCAAGAGGGCACAGGCCGGGCTTGTCTGAGGGACCCTCCAGAGTGCACAAATTTTTGTGCACCGGGACTCTAGTCTAAACTAATAAAAGCGGAATAGTAAAATTAACCATTTCTCCGGGACGCCCAACAGCCAATCACAGCGACTGTATGCAAATTAGCCCAGCCAACATGGCGGGCGCCACTCA